>CAUYQU010040765.1:0-14798 GCA_963574635.1 Cheracebus regulus
TTTTCTGTTTCTTAGTTTTCCTTTGGCGGATGCCCGTTCCCCACAGAGCCGGACCTTCCCGGGTTCACTGTGCTTGCTGTGAAACTCTCAGTCCTCAGCGCTTCCAATTGCTGTTTTCCTTGTGGGGATGGGACCAGCCGAGCCCGTCCGTCTGTATACTCTGCACCGGGAAGCACCGCGCTGGGGCACCAGCAAAACAGCCGCGCCGTCCATAAGAGTCGCACTGGCGACCCGTGTGGCTCCTCTGCCGGGAATCTCCTGGTCTGTGGGCAACAAAAATTCGTCGGAAAGTGCTGCATCCACTTGTTCTCTGCACTTTCACTGGGAGCTACATTCCTGAGCTGTTGCTAATCGGCCATCTTGGATCTCTCTCCACAAATAAATTTCTTTATAGAAATATAAACAGGTAGATAATGTGACTCCCTTAGTGTGAAATTTAGAAAACACTCTAGTAGGGAGTTTGCCAAAGTAGGTTTCTCTACAAAAATTAATTCTCTGGTAAAATACATTTGGAAAATACTGTATACCATAGGTTCTCTTAGAAGCTCACAATGTACATTAACATATTAAAGGTTTTAAGAAGTACTGTAATTTAAAAAATATGTTTCAACATTATTTAACCCAGCATTTGAGAAACTATTTGACCGTGGAACTCTTTCTTTGAGGAAGGTTTCTAGTGACAATTCACTTTGAAAAATGTTCTGATCGAAACTGCCTCCCACTTACCAATCATCGTGTCAATGTTTTATTTCCTCAGAAGTCAGTTTATGTCATCCTTTGTCATTCTGATGATTTTGTTTTTCAGAGGGTGACATTTATTGGCTGCCTTCCCAGATACTGAAACTTCTAGGCTTTTATTCACAAACTGTAGAAAAATACAATTCTCTTAGGAAAGGAGAAAGGAAAAACAGAAGTTAATATCATTATCTTGTCTCATCATCAAAACGGAAGTTAGTCATTATCTTGTCACATTATTTAACTATAAAAGTTTCAAGAGAGGCCAAGAAAATATAAGAAGCTCCCACATGATGAAATATACTTTTGGAAAGGCCATATTTTTTGAGGCTCTCTTAGAACCTCTGATTGTAGCTGATATTTTTAAGAGCCAAGATAAATAAGGGAAGTGTGCCTTTCCTCCCCAGAATAAGGGGTAAGCGAACACTCTATAAAGACAGGTTAATGAGAGAGATGCAAAACTAAAACCAATTTATTTAATCAAAGTTTTGTGTGACCCAGGAGCCTTGAGAAGTACAAAGACCCATGGAAAACTGCACTTGTAAGCTTAGATTCAATGAAGAATGGATAGCCGTGTAGAAATGTGATTGGACAGAGGGTTACAATCTAATGGTCATAGACTGAGGGGGAAACCCAGCAAGGCCTGTGTGTTCAGATTCTTCTTGGCCTCTCTGTGTAGCATTTCTTTCCTCCTGGGTATGGGGCAGGATCCATCTGGAATGAGAATCTTCAAGGGAGAAGGAGGAAAGTGACCTTTCTAGGTTTTATGACTTGTTTGTGGAAAGAGGAATTCTAGTTTCTATGATCAGCCCTTGGGAAGAAGAACACTAGATTCTTTTTTTTTTCCAAGACAGAGTCTTGCTCTGTCACCCAGGGTGGAGTACAATGGCATGATCTTGGCTCTCTGCAACCTCCGCTCTCTGGGTTCAAGTGATTCTCTTGCCTCAGTCTCCAAAGCAGCTGGGACTACAGGCACCTGCCACCACGTCCAGCTAATTTTTTGTATTTTTCAGTAGAGACAGGGTTTCACCATGTTGGTCAGGCTGGTCTCAAACTCTTGACTTAGTGACCGCCTGCCTTGGCCTCCCAAAATGCTGGGATTACAGGAGCCACTGCACCTGGCTGAGGAACTCTAGATTCTATGACTCAATTCAGGGAAGAATGAGGCATGGGGGACAGGAGGGCAGGAGAAGGTCAGAGAAAAATGAACCTGATAGAATCTATTTATTACTTATATGACTGCTGAAGGAGCCTTTTTGGAAACTAAAATTTATTCTATCTCTAGCCATCTACAATTTGGCTTTTATCTTAATTTTAAGAGAAAAGACAGCTCAATTAGTTAAAAGCTATTGTTATTTATAATTGATTTTTGTCTTGCTTCTTGGCCAAGAGATCAATAGAACAATTATTATTAGTATTCTGTCTTTTCTTCACCTTCATGTCTCTTAAGGTCCTGATTGTCATTTTAGATTCTTCACTGTGGGATACTATGGCTTTTGAAAACTCAGCCAACCAGCTAGAGAGTGACTATAATCACCCATTTTCTAAAATGAGTAAGCAAGGATGTAACTTACAAACCTGCTAGATTCCTCTGTGGAATTGCAAATAAAACTAGAGAAACTGCCTGGAATTTTAGAATTGAAAAATAAAATGATGACAACCCTATTTTTCTATCAACAGAAGAGGAGACTTGGGACCAGCCTCTAGGGAGTCTGTGTGGTAACAAGCAAGAGCAGCTGCAGTCATGGAGAGCTGGTTTCCAACTCAGGTGACCCTAGCAATTCCTTCAACCCCTCTGCAACTGTCTGTCCTCCTGCAAAATATAACAATGGCTGCTGTGCCCTCCTTATGGGATGTTGAAAAGAGTTAAGTAAGATCATAGGCATGGGCAATGACTTCATGGCTAAAACACCAAAAGCAATGGCAACAAAAGCCAAAATAGACAAATGGGATCTAATTAAACTTAAGAGTTTCTGCACAGTAAAAGAAACTATCATTAGAGCGAATCGGCAACCAACAGAATGGGAAACAGATTTTGCAATCTACCCATCTGACAAAGGGCTAATATCCAGAATCTACAAAGAACTTAAGCAAATTTACAAGAAAAAAGCAACCCCATCAAAAAGTGGGTGAAGGATATGAACAGAGACTTTTCAAAAGAAGACATTTATGCAGCCAACAAACATATGAAAAAAAGCTAATCATCACTGGTCATTAGAGAAATGCAAATCAAAACCACATTGAGATACCATCTCACACCAGTTAGAATGGTGATCATTAAAAAATCAGGAGACAACAGGTGCTGGAGAGGATGTGAAGAAATAGGAATGCTTTTACACTGTTGGTAGGAGTATAAATTAGTTCAATCATTGTGGAAGACAGTGTGGCAATTCCTCAAAGATCTAGAACTAGAAATACCATTTGACCCAGCAATCCCATTACTGAGTATATACCCAAAGGATATAAATCATTCCATTAAAAGGACAAATGCACACATGTTTATTGCAGCACTGTTCACAATAGCAGACTTGAAACTAACAAAAATGCCCATCAATTATAGACTGGATAAAGAAAATGTGGCACATATACACCATGGAATTATATGTAGCCATAAAATAGGATGAGTTCATGTCCTTTGTAGGGACATAGATGAAGCTGGAAGCCATTCTCAGCAAACTGACACAAGAACAGAAAACCAAACGCTACATGTTCTCACTCATAAGTAGGAGTTGAACAATAAGAACACATGGACACAGGGAGGGGAACATCACACACCAGGGCCTGTTGGGGGGTGGGGGGCTACAAGAGGGATAGGAAGAGGGTGGGGGGCTAGGTGAGTATAGCATTAGGAGAAACACCTAATGTAGATGATGGGGTGATGGATGATGGATGCAGCAAACCACCGTGGCACATGTATATCTATGCAATAAACCTGCACGTTCTGCACATGTACTCCAGAAATTAAAGTATTTTTAAAAAGAGTAAGATCAAATGAGTTTATATCTGGAAAACATCATGATGGGAGGTTGAAACTGATGGCATAAGGGTAGAAAAGTATGATATTTTTCCTCCCTGTAGGAGGGAGATAGCTAACACTCTTAAAGCACCAGACAGGTTAACAAGAGAAAAGCATAACCAATTTGTTTAATCAAAGCTCTGTGTGACACAAGAGCCTTGAGAAATGAAGGTCTAAAGCTCCAGGGGAAACTGTTTTTATGCTTAGGTTGGATAAAGAATGGACAGCCATGTTGAAATGTGATTGAACAGAAGGTTATGATCTAATGGTAACAGACTGAGGGGGAAACATGCAAGGCCTATGTGTTTAAGTTCTTCTTGGTCTCTCTGTGTAACATTCCTTTCTTCTCCAGTACAGGTTACAACACCTGTTACATAAAGGTCTTCAAGAGAGAAGGGAAAATGTCATCCTTCTAGGTTTTATGACTTGCCTTGGGGAAGAGGAGTTTTAGTTTCTATGACCCACTTTGGTGAAGAAGAATTCTGGTTTCTATGATTTGCTTTGCAGAGGATGGTGGGGAAGACAGGAGATTGGGAGGAGATCAAGATGTTGAAGAGACTTGATTCCAATCTCCTTTCATTCAAATACTTCGGGAGAGCATTTTCTGAGCCTGACAATGGCTTGTCAATTTTCTGACATGATTTCCTAAAATTTACTTTAGTTTCAATGTTTTGTTGTTGTTTGGCTTTGGTTTGTGTTTTGGGTTTCTGTTTGTGGTGTCTGTTTGTTTGTTTTGAGACAAAGTCTTGCTCCATTACCCAGGCTGGAATGCAGTGGCACAATCACAGCTCACGACAGCCTCCACCTCCTAGCCTCAAGTGATCCTCCCTACTCAGCCTCCCTAGTAGCTGAGAATACAGGCAGAAGCAACCACACTAATTTTTAAAAATTTTTTGTAGAGATGGGTCTTCCTATGTGGCCCAAGCTGGTTGCAAAATCCTTTCTGGGCTCAAGCAATCCTCCTGCTTCCACCTCCCAAAGTGTTGGGATTACAGGCATGAGCCACCACACCCAGCCATTTTAGCTTCAGTGTTTTAATTTGGAGATTTTGCTTAAAAATCTGGTTTACCATCTTTTCTGGAAAAACAAAAAAATGGAAGTAAGTTCTTTCAATATTGGACCCACATTCTCACATATGGAGGTGAGGAGCATTTCCCAACTTTCTTTTTTTGTGAGACAGAGTCTCACTCTGTTACCCAAGCTGGAATGCAGTGGCACAATCTTGGCTCACTGCAACCTCAGCCTCCTGGGTTCAAGTGATTCTTGTGCCTCAACTTTCCAAGTAGCTGGGATTACAGGCGTGTGCCACCATGCCTGGCTAAGTTTTGTAATTTTAGTAAAGACAGGATTTTTCTGTGTTGGCCATGCTGGTCTCGAACTCTTTTTTTCTTTTCTTTTCTTTTTTTGTTTTTTAAATATTTTATTGTGTTTTAGGTTTGGGGGTACATGTGAAGAACATGCAGGATTGTTGCATAGGTACATACATGGCAATGTGGTTTGTTGGCTTCCTCCCCATCACCTATATCTGGCATTTCTCCCCATGTTATCCCTCCTCAACTCCCCACCCCCCACTGTTCCTCCCCTAGTCCCTCCCAACAGACCTCAATGTGTGATGTTCCCCTCCCTGTGTCCATGTGTTCTCATCTTTCAACATCCACCTGTGAGTGAGAACATCAAACTCTTGATCTCAAATGATCCACCTGCCTTGGCTTCTCAAAGTGTTGGGATTACAGGCGTGAGCCACCATGCCCAGCCTAATTTCCCCACTTTTAATGGGGCACTTGTTTTCCATGTTACCCTGGTGCCCAGCACTATCCATTCATTAATGGAACCTGCGTGGTGCAGACAGGCATTTGAGATCTTCATCCCTGTAAAGGAGTGAGTTGCAATATTGGGAGTAGGGTTATCTGCCCTCCAACTTCTTCCTAGTGCAAACGAAAAATAAAATCCTAAGCACTGCCCAACCAACTGAATGGACCCTGCCTTTTGGCCCACCTCTCAGCCAAGGGGATTCTAATATTAACCTGAAACTCTAGTTCAAGCTATGATGGAAAGTGAGGGTCAGACACGCCTCATTACACGCTCCTCCCTTTGGAATTCAGGCACAGCTGACCAGCATTAGCATTAAAACAGAGACCTTAAAACTGATAGAATAGACTCTAAGTCTGGTTAGAAATGTTTATAGTCTATTTTCTCTGAAACCTGCTGCCTGGAGGCTTCATCTGCATAATGAGAACCTTGGTCTCTAAACCCCTTATGTTAACCCAAACACTCCTTTCTATTGATTCCAGGTCTTCACATAAACTCAACCAACTGCCAATCAGAAAATCTTTGAATCTGCCTATGACATGTAAGCCCTCCTTCCCACCACCCCTGACCCGACCTTAAAGTTGTCCCATCCTTCTGGATGGAACCAATGTGCATCTTAAAGGTATTGACTGATGTCTTAAATCTTCCAAAAATGTACAAAACCAAGCTGTAGCCCAACCACCTTGGGCTCATGTTCTCAGGACCTCCTGAGGGCTGTGTCATGGGCCATGATCACTCATATTTGGCTCAGAATAAATCTCTTCAAATATTTTACAGAGTTTGACTCTTCAACACTGAACATTTGCCTTCTTTTCTTCACACTGGGTTTGGATCTATAAATCCATCATAACTGACAATATTGAACTCTGCCTGAGTCCAGTGCTTTTGAAAAACAGGGAGGATTAATTTGCTGGACTTTTTATTTTCTCTATTTCCTCCCTCCCACCCCCACCAATAGATGGGGTCTTTTTCTGTTGCTCATGCTGGAGTGCACTAGCATGACCATAGCTCAATGTAACCTTGAACTTCTGGGCTCAAGCCATCCTCCCTCCTCATTCTCCCAAGTAGCTGGGACTAAAGGCATGTGCTACCATGCCTGGCTAATTTCACTTTCTGTAGAGACAGGGTCTCACTATGGTCTCAAACTCCTGGCCTCAAACCATCCTCCCACCTTAGCCTCCCAAAGTGCTGGGATTACAGATGTGAGTCACCATGCCCAGTCCTGGACTTTTTGTTTTCTGAAATCTTCTGCCTTTCCCAATATGACTTAGGTAAGATCTACATCCCCTTGTATACCTATGAAAGGTCTAGATACAAACTCTCCTAATTCCTATTCTTCTTGGAAATGATTAGCTGAATTGTCTCCTGCTGTCTCTCTTGGAAACAAAATTTAAAAACTAGCTAAACACAGAGATAAATGTTTCTTGTTCAACTGATAGACTGGGACTTCCCCTGATGACAAAACAACCCCTACCTTCAGATCACCATCCCTGTAACTTGTCTACTCCTTCTTATCAAAGTCTACAAAGAAACAACCCTGTTAAGACCCTCTGATCTTCACACCTGGAGTATTCTCTCTATTCCAATAGCCTGAATAAAAATAATTTCCTTACTTTGTCCAGCTTTTTTGCCTTTGACATTCCCTGACCCTCTTCCTGAAGACATATACAATCTATATACAGAGCATGAGCCCTTTCAAGCATTTCAGGTGCAATTGAGTCACAGCACCAGACTGAGGGTGGTGGCTGAATGTTCTCCTTGCTTAGGAACTGATAGAAAGAAGAGAAGCCCAAAGAAGGCAGGGAAGAATAGTGGGCAGCAAATCTGTAGATATTTTAAAGAGAAGAGGGAAAGGTGTGGGAAAATTCTTTAAAAGACATTTCCGTCCAGGCACAGTGGCTCACGCCTGTAATCCCAGCACTTTGGGAGGCAAAGGTGGGTGAATCACCTGAGGTCAGGAGTTCAAGACTAGCCTGGCCAATATTGTGAAACCCCATCTCTACTAAAAATACAAAAATTAGCCAGGCATGGTGGCAGGCACCTGTAATTCCAACTACTTGGGAGTCTGAGGCAGGAGAATCACTTGAACCCAGGAGGCAAAGGTTACAGAGAGCTGAGACCATGCCATTGCACTCCAGCCTGGGCAGTGAGAATGAAACTCTGTCTCAAAAAATAAAACATAAAATGTATTTCCATTTACTGAAAACAATTCCACAAACTAATGTCCCTCCGTTCCACTTTGTCCCTCCCACCTCCTTAAAAACCTTCAGTTTCCTTACTGGGATATATCTTTCATACCACCTCCAGTTACCTGATTAAAACCCAGTTTGCTCACTTAACTGACCTACCCAAAAGCCTGCAGTTGCTCTCCTTTGCCTTTGAGGTCAAGAACAAATAGTTTAGCATGGCATAGAAGGCACCTCACAACGACCCTATCCTGTCTTCCCTGCAGCCTCCCCCACGGCAACCAATGAGCCATGTACACCCTCTGAAGATCATACAGCAGCTGTCATTATAGTAAGGGTCCCTGGGAAGGCCTGACCTGTGTGCCTCATTTAGGATCTCTGGCAGTTTATGGCAGGTATGAAAGACAAGAGAAAGCTTCCCCTCCACACTCTGAAGATTCATAGAAATGAAACCATGATATACAGATAAATAGTGGAGAGAAGGTATACAAAATTTATTTAACATGCATAGCATGGGGACTCAGAGGAGAATGATTACCCAATAACCCAATAGGGTACAGATGCCTATACACTCTTCTTCATAGGGGAGGAAAAGATGGGGATGGACATGGACAATTCTTTTGAGGTGTTATTGATTATTAGGAAAAATGGGCTGGGCACAATGGCTGGCTCACACCTGTAATCCCAGCACTTTTTGAGGCCAAGGTGGACGGACTGCTTGAGGTCAGGAGTTCAAGACCAACCTGGCCAACATGGTGAAACCCATCTTTACCAAAAATACAAAAAATTAGCTGGGCATGGTGGTGGGCACCTATAGTCCTAGCTACTCAGGAGGCTGAGTCTGGAGAATCGCTTGAACCCAGGAGGCAGAAGTTGCAGTGATCCAAGATCACATCACTGCATTCCAGCCTGGGTGACAGGCGAAGACTCCATCTCAAAAAAATTTTTTAAAAAAAGGGCGGGGGCTGGGTGGGAATGAATGGGCCCAATGCTCAGACAATGGCTAGCAAATAATTCACTTTAGAAATTGAATGGGATCAGAGAACTGACAATAGTTTGGATTGAAGTTCTTCTGGGTTCTAGGTGTGATGTATAATTTTCAGTTTCTTCCTCTGTGCTATGAATTTTAATATTCTCTGGTTTTGACATTTTAGGGAGGGGACTGAAGGCAATTATGCTTTCCTTTGGTGATTTGAATTTCTAGGCTGATAAGGAAATCAGAGAACAGCCTCATTCTGTGCTTTGGGAGAGAGAAGATGGTGAGGGGTAGGGGTTGAGAGGTGGTCAGAGAGTCTGTTTCTTTAGTTCAACATGTCAAGGTGCCATATTTGGGGTATCAGTTCCTGAGTCTCAATGTAGGACACCAGGAGCCCAGTTTACATAAGGACCAAATCATCCTGAGAGAAACAAGGAGAAAAGAGCATTTAGTGGTAATCTCGGGAACCCTGCATCAAGATTATCCCAGTGAGGTTGGGGACCCAGGGTGCCTTACTTGGCTGTCAAAGAAAAGAGATGCTTTGGGACCTATGGTAAAAGAATTGTACTTCAATGGAAAATTAGACACTGTCCAAAGGATAGTCTTCCAGTTTATAGGATGACAAACTTTTATTGCCTTTCAACTATTTTAAGTTGTATTTCATTGATAGCAATGATTCCCTTCAACATGCAAATCTGTCCTATCTGGTAGAGGTCCAGTTGATTCTCCAATATCTCCAATATCTGTGGGAAAACCAGTTTGTCTCTATTTATGCATTCATATATATTCATTTCCTTTTCTTCTTCTTCTTCTTTTTTTTTTTTTTTTTTTATAAGGTATACCTGTCTTGCCCTATAGCCCAGGTTGGGGTGCAGTGGTGCAATCAAAGCTTACTGCACCCTTGAACTCCTGGGCTCAAGTGATCCTCCCACTTCAGCCTCCCAGGTAGCTGGCATTACAGGTGTGCCACCATGCCCAGCTAATTAAAACAATTAAATTTTTTTTTTTGGTCTGTGTTGCTTAGCCTGGTCTCAAACTCCCGGTCTTAAGCAATCCTACTGCCTCGGCCTCCCAAAGTGCTGGGATTACAGGTATGAGCAACCATGCCCGGCCCATTTCACTGTTCTTGATCTATAAATGTCTGTTCTTCAGGTTATAATGTCCACCTGACTCAATCCCTCACTGATCAATGAATAAAATCTTTATCATGTGCTTATCTTTATAAATAAATAAATATGTGTGTGTGTGTGTGTGTGTGTATATGTGTGTATATATATATATATATATATATATATATGACAGTGATAATTTTAATTTTCACAGAGGATAAGTAAGACCCTGCCTGGTTCCTTCCAAATTTCTTCATGGTCTAAGCGTCTTCATGTAATCACAAAAGACTGAGGGAATAATGCCACCATTTCAGGATTTATAAAGGAATTGTGATACATTCATAGAGGAGACCTTCTTCCACATAAAGACAGCAGCACCAGCTGCTCAACAGACACCCCTTGGTGAACAACAGATAGAGGCTCTCCATGTAAGTCACAAGCAGGATTGAAACTGCGGTCAGGTTCTGTGGTCAGCCACAGAGGGACCTAAGGCAGCAGCAGTGGCTCAAGGAGAGCTGCATCTACAGCTGACACTGAAGAATTCTGATGGGCATCAGACCCAGCTATAGACAGAGGGTAACCTGAAGGTACTGAGGGATGCATGGGCCTGAGCAGTGTGCCTCAAGCCTATAGATCTTTCTTGTTGCCATTATTAATGGTATCAATGTTCTTTGAATATCCTCCTTAAGGCAGATGTGGGGCTGAGGGGAATTAAGGATTAGGTTACTGTGTACTATATTCAAGAAGTTTTTATTGTCAACTTAAATACAGACAGAGAAAATTATGTCTAAATGTGTTGCGTTTACTCAGGATTATATCTGGAATGCACAGAATGGCAAGCCACCAGCCCATTTGGTGAGAGAAGGATAAGGGGAGCTTTTTATAAGCAAAAAGAGATTTACATAAGCTACTTAGAACAGAGTTTATTGGTTCCAGAGTTTCAAAGCCAGAGTTGTTGTCAGTTATTAGTGGAGATTCCACTACTCGGCAGGCGTTCTTCTAAAACACTGCCAATCCTAAAGCATGTCTAATGATAAGCCTTACCGAAGCAGGAGGTGTGAAAGGGCTTCTAGAAAGTCGTTGGTTTTTGTTTTGTTTTGTTTTTGTTTTTTTGAGATGGGGTTTTACTCTTGTCCCTTAGGCTGGAGTGCAATGGTGCAATCTCGGCTCACTCCAATTTCCGCCTCCCAGGTTCAAGCAATTGTCCTGCCTCAACCTCCTGAGTAGCTGGGATTATAGGAATCCCATCACGGCCCAGCTAATTTTTGTAATTTTAGTAGAGACAGGGTCTCACCTCAGATGATCCACCCACCTCAACCTCCCAAAGTGCTAGGATTACAGGTGAGAGCCACTGTGCTGGCTGAAAATCCTTGGACTTTCTTATCTCAAATATGTAAGCATGGGCCTCCTCTCTTTCATGTTTTTCTGGCCCTATTTTGTCTGGGTCTGACAAAAGTGATTTCATCCCGCCATCTGCAAATTTCACATGATAATCCTAGTATTCATTATACAAGAACTTGGGTTACCAGGTTATGTAGGAAAGTAAATATGTTATTAAAATGCTCTCCTGAGCTATCCATTTATTTAAATCATCCCCCACTGAAACATCCCTGCCCAAGCACACTATTATCTATACCAGCTATCAATCAAAGATGTGGGGTCGGTCTCTCATTGGCTGTCAGATACTATAAATGTACCTGCCACTTTCAGATGATATTCATGACTACAAAGACTACAGTGTAATCAATTGCAAAGTGAAATTGCAAGTCTCATAAAAGATGTGGTTTGTGAAGCAATGAGTGTGACACTGGAGAATTATTTAAATCACATACAAAGCCACAACAGACAGGAAGAAATAATTAACAGCAGGGGAAGAGGAAACTGACCAGACAGATTCAGCAGACATCATAGTTGACTCATTCCATATCTCTCAACTTTGCTTGCCTTACTCTGCTTTAAAGGCTGGAAAAGTTAAAATAGCCTCTTTCCCTTGTCTTCCCTGCAGCCAGCGGAACTAGACTGCTCAGGTTCAAATCTGGCTTTTCCTCTTACAAGCTGTGTGGCCTTGAGAAAGTCATTTAACCTCTCTTTACCTCAGTTAGCTCATCTGTAAAATGTAACTACCTCATAGAGTTGTTCTGAGTTTTAGATGAGTTAGTATATGTAAAGCGCTAAGAACAGTTCCTGGCACATAGCAAGTACACAGTAATTGTGACTAGGAGTCTAATCGATGTAGAAGTTGGGTTGTACACATGCACACCTCTTGTGGAGGTGAAGAGATATGGCTGACATTCCCACAGACTGCATATTTTGGAGGAGGGCTAGTTCCCTGAAGGACACTCTGGATGCTGAGCAAGCCAAAACCTGGCGGTCCAAAAGCTCTGTGAGATCACCAGGGACAGCTCAGGATGATTGTCATATGTCATGTCTTTAGTCACTAGTGGTCCCAAGAGAAGGTACATAACTCCCCAACTGTTGAATTCTGGAGTCATCACCACTGCTACCCTTGCAAGACTAGTTCGCAGACAATCAAGTTAGCAAGTGTTTTTCTTCCTACCCTGATATTCCCCTTACCTTTCCTTATGCCTACTTTTCTCAGCCCTCTGTCTATTCACATACGATTATGATAAACACTCCTTTTTCCCTCCATAATGTTAATCTGTAATTATTTGCAATGCATCATCTTGCCAACACTTGGTTGACAATACATTATAATTATCAAAATAATTAAGCTCCACTTCAGTCATATCTATCAAGTTTCTACTATTCCCGTAACTCATACTTTTCTCCCTTAATAATTTTTCTTAGGAAACCTCTCAACTTCTTTCAGCTTGCTGGTCGTGTTCCCCTGGGAGTGCCTCAATTGTCCTGCTTCCTTCCCTGGACTCTTTGGGAACTTAGGGCTTTGGTTCCCTGAGTGCTGCCTGGCTGAATATCTTGTCTGACTTCTTGACTACTCTTAATCCCTTAGCTGTTTAGTTTTCCTCTTGAGCATGGTGACGAGTAATAACACCCAAGTGTCTAGCAAAAGCAATGCCAAGCACTAATAGAAGGCCCCCTGAGCATAAACTTACCATTTCAAACTAAAGAAATGTTTCTGTAATCATTTCCTGCCCTTCCCAACTCCCTCCATATCATCTATAATCATTCTTCCTAAAAACAAAACAAAACAAAATCTAATTATAGAATTCTTGACTTTAGAGCAGATTCCGGGTTAGGCACAGTGTCACGCCTGTAATCCCAGTACTTTGGGAGGCCAAGGCGGGGAAATCACTTGAAGTTTGAAACCAGCCTGGCCAACATGGTGAAACCCCATCTCTACTGAAAATATAAAAATTAGCCGGGCATGGTGGCAGGCACCTGTAATTCCAGCTACTCGGGAGGCTGAGACATGAGAATTGCCTGAACCCGGGATGGGGTTGGGGTGGGGAGAAGGCTGCAGTAAGCTGAGATTGTACCACTGAACTACAGCCTGGGCAACAGAGTGAGACTCAGTCTCAAAAAAAAAAAAAAAAAAGCAGATTCCTAGTAACACAGGTTTGTAAAGCTTCCATTTTGTGTAAATTCCCAGCTTAAAGAGAACATGTGTGCAACCCATGTGTGAAATTAATAAAATAGCATATAAGTTCATTAATAGGCAAGCCAATTTAATGTAGATATGTGGCAAGAACATATTTAATGCATATTTAATGAACATTAATAGGCAAGCCAATTTAATGTAGATATGTGGCAACAGAGTGAGACTCAGTCTCAAAGAAAAAAAGCAGATTCCTAGTAACACAGGTTTGTAAAGCTTCCATTTTGTGTAAATTCCCAGCTTGAAGAGAACGTGTGCAACCCATGTGTGAAATTAATAAAATAGCATATAAGTTCATTAATAGGCAAGCCAATTTAATGTAGATATGTGGTAGTGAGGAGTAGCTCATGATATATGTGGAACTTGAAATGGCAGTGATAGTAGCAATTGAGTTGGCAAAGCAGCATGAACAGATAAGGCACACTGGCGATTTGGAGAAGGGACTTCTCAGTTGTTTTTTTGTGTGGTCATGGATAGTTTGACAATATTGTTCATCTTGCATTATTTGATTAAACATTTGGAACATAATTTTTAATTTATTAATAAAATATTATGGGCCAATTTAAAGAATAATGACTAATCGTAGAGAGCAGAAAACCTTTTTTTTGTTAGCAGATGTCTCTGTAGTTGATCCTAAGTCATTTGTGCCTTCGCTACTCTTCATAGTAGCAAATAAGGACTGTCAGAACCAGGTTGGTTTTCTTTCTTGAAGCCATCTAGTATCAGCCACTCTTAGACTGACTTTACTCATAGACAAATGTGAAATCCCTTCTTGGGTAGTGGGTAGTTCTTCTACCCACGTGCCTGTTTTGCCAAATCCCTATCAGCTCCAATGGGGAAGGCACCAGTTTCAAGAGGCCAAAGAAGCGACCCAGAGACAGCAAATGAGGCACGACTTTTACTGGGAGCTTATATACAGGGGAGAGAGTCCAGTGATGGTGAGCTGTGCAGAAGAATCAAACTGCTTGCAAAGGGCATCTAGTTTATACAGTATTTTCACTTAGAGCCCCTTCCTAACAACCTCCACCTGGCAACCTTCATTCAAGCCAAAGTTTGGGGCCTTGATGCCCTGTATGGTCCATGTTCCATGGGATGGGCTGCAGGCCCAGATGCTCCTCATAGACAAGGAGCCAATCTCCAGGTTGGCCACTGAAGGATTCCCTAGCTGGGAACATACACTCAGGTGCATCTGCCCTGCAGGGTTATTAGCAGGGTGTGCTTAAGTTATTGCTACCAGGTGTGTTTACCATATTGTGGGGTTCGTTCCCATGTGAAGCCCCTCGGAATTGGGCCTCACCATATGGTGAGCTTGAGCCCGGACACAGTTTCCCGTTGGAGGCAGTCGAGCTATGGGAAAGTAGGAACTGCAGGTAAAGGAATTACAAAAAGA
>CAUYQU010040767.1:0-42794 GCA_963574635.1 Cheracebus regulus
CATGAAACATATATCAAGATCAACCATATCCTGGGTTATAAAACAAACCTCAACAAATTTAAAATAATTGAATCATACAGAGTATGTGACTAAAATGGACTCAAACTGAGAATTAATAACACAAAGGCAATCTCCAGAAAGATTTTCAAACACTTGAAAACTAAATAACACAGTTTTAAATAATCTATGAATCAAAGAGCAATCCTCAAGAGAAATAAGAAATACATTAACTTGAATGAAAATGAAAATACAACATATCAAAATTTGTTAAGACACAGCTAAATCACAACTAAGAAGGAAATTTATAGCACTAAATGCTTACATTAGAAAAGAGGGAAAACATCTCAAATCAATAATATAAGCTTCCAGCTCAGGAAATTAGAAAAGAACAAAATAAACCATAAACAAACAGAAAGAAGGAAATAGGAGACATCCATATAATTGAAAACGGAAAAACAGTAGAGAATCCCAACAAAACAGAAAACTGGTTCTTTGAAAAAAAAATCAATAAAATTGACAAATTTTTTCTTTTCTTTTTCATTGAGAGTTGGCTGGGCACGGTGGCTCATGCCTGTACTCCCAGCACTTTGGGAGGTCAAGGCAGGTGGATCACGAGGTCAGGAGAGAGACCATCCTGGCTAACACGGTAAAACCCCATCTCTAATAAAAACACGAAAAATTAGCCAAGGTGGTAACATGCGCCTGTAGTCCAGCTACTTGGGAAACTGAGGCAGGAGGATTGCTTGAACCTGGAAGGCAGATGTTGCAGTGAGCTGAGATCGCACCACTGCACTACAGCCTAAGCCACAGAGCTCCTCACCAAAAAAAAAAAAAAAGGACAAATAGAAATTGAGACAGGCTTTCGTTCTGTTACCCAGGCTAGAGTGCAATGGTGTGATCACAACTCACTACAGCCTCAACCTGGCGGGCTTAGGCAATTCTCCTGCCTCAACTTCCTGAGCAGCTGTGGCTACAGGTGCATGCCAATATGCCTGTCTAATTTCTGTAATTTTTGTAAAGACTGGGTTTCATCGTGTTAGCTCAGACTGGTCTCAAACTCCTGGGCTCAAGCTATCCACTCACCTCAACTTCCCAGGTACTTGGATTGCAGACATGAGCCACTGCATCAGGCCAAAATGGCAAATCTTTAGCAAGGCTGACTCAAAAAGAGAGAGAGAGCTGGGTGCTATGGCTCACCCATGTAATTCTAGCAGTTTGGGAGGCGGAGGCAGATGTATCACTTGAGCTCAGGAGTTGAAGACCAGCCTGGGCAACATAGCAAAAATCCAATGTCGCCTCTACAAAATATACAAAAATTAGCCAGGCGTGGTGGCATGTGTGTGTAGTCCTGGCTACTTGGGAGGCTGAGGTGGGAGGATCCCATAAATCCGGGAGGCGGAAGTTGCAGTCAGCCTAGATCGTGCCATTGCACTTCAGGCTGAGTGAGACTCTGTCTCAAAAAAAAAAAAAAATTATTTTTATAGAGACACCGTTTCACTATGTTGCCCAGGCTAGACTTGAACTCCTGGGCTCAAGTGATTCTCCAGCCTCAGCCCTCCCAAAGTGCTGGGATTACAGGTGTGAACCACTGTGCCCACCCCATATATTCTTAATATCAGGAATAAAACAGAAGCTATCACTGCAGACCCTGCAGATATCAATAGGATAATAAGGGAATTTTATAAACAATGTTACAAATATACATTTGACAACTTAGATGAAATGAATTAATTCCTTAAAAAATAAAAACTACCGCAACACACCTGATATGAAATAATTGCAGTAGCTTTATAACTAGTAAGGACATTGAATTCATAATTTAAAACTCCCTCCCCCAATAAATCTTTATCCCAGATGGTTTCAGTGGAGACTTCTATCAAACGGTTAAAGAAGAATTAACACCAATTCTACAAATCTGATCCAGAAAATAGAAGAGATTAAGCATTTCTTAAGTCATTTTAGGAGGCCCATCTTACTCATATCAAAACCAGACAAAGAAAATACAAAAAAGATGACTACAGACCAGTGATCTTCAATAAGAACACAGATACAAAAATCATTAACAAAACATTAGCAAATAGGCTGGGGACGGTGCCTCATGCCTATAATCCCAGTACTTTGGGAGGCTGAAGCGGGTGGATCACATGAGATCAGGAGTTCCAGACAAGCCTGACCAACATGTGAAACCCTGTCTCTACTAAAAATTAAAAAAATTAGCCAGGCATGGTAGCATGCCTGTAATCCCAGCTACTCTGGAGGCTGAGGCAGGAGAATCACTTAGAACCCAGGAGGTGGAGGTTGCAGTGAGCTGAGATTGCACCACTGCACTCCAGCCAAGGAGACAGAGTGAGACTCCGTCTCAAAATAAAAAAAAAAAGGTTAACAAATAGAATTCATCAACATATAAAAAGAATTATATACTATGACCAGGTGGTGATTATTCCAGGGATGCATGGCTGATTCAATAGTCAAAAATAAATCAATGTTATTCACCCTGGTAACAGGCTAAAGAAAAATCAATTGACAGAGAAAAAGCACTTGACAAAATTCAATACCTATTCATAATAAAAACTCTCAGAAAACTAGAAATAAAAGGGAATTTTCTCAATTCAATAAAGAGTATCTATAAAAAAAAAAACCCTACAATGAACATCGTACTTCATAGTGAGAGATTGAACGCTTTCCCTCTGACTGAATACAAGGCAAGCATGTCCACTCTCACCAATCTTAAACACAGTGCTGGAAACTGTAGTCTGTGTAATAAGAATAGGAAAAGAATTCTAAAAGCATATATATTGGGCTGGGCACGGTGGCTCACCCCTGTAATCCCAGCACTTTGGGAGGCTGAGACAGGCGGATCATGAGGTCAGGAGTTCAAGAATTGCTTGAACCAGGACCCTGGAGTGGGAGGTTGCAGTGAGCTGAGATTGCACCACTGCACTCCAGCCTGGGCTACAGAGCAAGACTCCATCTCAAAAAAAAACCAAAAAAATTTAGCCTGGCATGGTGGTGCACACCTGTAATCCCAGCTACTCCAGAGGCTGAGCTGGATAATTGCTTGAACTCAGGAGGTGGAGGCTGCAGTGAGCTGAGATCATGACACTGTACTTCAGCCTGGGTGACAGAGTGAGACTCCATCTCAAAAAGTAATAATAATAATTAAAAAAAAAAAAACAGTGAGAATACCACATGCTAGAGTATGGGGACAACTGAATTTTTCATACTGTTGAGAATGTAAAGTGGGACAGCCACTCTGTAAGCTAATCTGGTATTTTCTTTATTATTTATTTTTTAAGAGAGGAAAACTTCGAGTGCTCTCGTGCCATCATAGCTTACTGCAGCCTGCAACTCCTGGGCTTCAGCAGTCCTTCCACCTCAGCCCCCTGAGTAGCCGGGACTAGAGATGTGCACCCCAAAGTCTGGCTAACCTTTTAATTTTTTTTTTTTTTGAGACTGAGTGCCTGGCTCTGTCACCCAGGCACCATCTTGGCCCACTGCAACCTTTGCCTGCCGGGTTCAAGTGATTCTCCAGCCTGAGCTTCCTGAGTAGCTGGGACTATAAGCATGTGCCACCATGCCCGGCTAATTGTTTGTATTTTTAGTAGAGATGGGGTTTCACCATGCTGGCCAGGCTGGTCTCAAATTCCTGACCTCATGATCGGCCTCCCAAAGTGCTGGAATTTCAGGTGTGAGCCACCACGCCTAGCCTTAATTTTTAATTTTGTAGAAGTAGGGTCTCTTTTTGTTGCCTAGGCTGGTCTTGAACTCCTGAGCTCAAGTGATCCTCCTGCCTTGACCTCCCAGTGTGCTGGGATTACAGGCATGAACCTCCATGCCTGGCCCCATTATTTACTTTCAATACTAAACATTCCCTTACCATATGACCTAGAAATTTTCCTACTTGGCATTTATCCCAGATAAATGAAAAACTTATGTCCACTAGAAAGCCTGTACATGATTCTTCATAACAGCTTTATTTGTAATAGCCAAAACCTGGAAATAACCAAAGTGTCCATCAGATAGATGAATGGCTAAACAAGCCAGGATATGCGTCTGTGGCCTTACCACCCTGAACGTGCCCGCCCTCTTCTGATCTTGTGGGACTATCGGGTGCTGTAGTCTTTTGGCTTCCCTCTCTCTCCCTCTTTCCCCCTTTTGTCGCCATACTTTTCTACTGCCCTCTGCTTCTGCTCCCCCTTTTCTGCCCGCCTGCACCCCTGCTGCAGCCCGGGACCACCTCATGGGGGTCTGCCACTGAAGCCCCTGGAGCCACTACCAGTAGGCATGGCCATGTCACCCTGAATGCACCTGATCTTGTCTGATTTCAGAAGCTGAGCAGGGTCTGGCCTGGTTAGTAATTGGATGGGAGACCGCCTGGGAATATGAGAGGTTTTGGCTTCCACTCCCTACTTTTCCCCTTTTGTTGCTGGGCTTCCCAACTGCCCCCTGATGCTGCTCCCCCTTATTTTCCTGCCTGCACCCCCACTGCAGCCTGGGACTTCCTCATGGGGGTCCGCCCCTGCCGCACCGCCAGGCAGCAGCATCCCACCTCTTACAAATAAATAAATAAATAGATAAATAAATAAATAATCCGTGGTATATCCATATCACATGTAGCAAGTAAAATGGGAGCCCCCAAAAGACATGTACATATCTTAACTCCTGAACCTGTAAATGTGACCTTATTCAAAAATGGGGCCTTTGCAGTGCTGGTTAAGAATCTCGAGATGAGATTATCCTAGATTATCTGGGTGGGCCCTAAATCCAATGACAAATGTCTTTTTTTTGCCCAAGCGATCAATTCTCCTGTCTCAGCCTCCCTAGTTGCTGGGACCACAGGCACATGCCACCACACCTGGCTGATTTTTTTTTTTTTTTTTTTTTTAGGCAGAATCTCCCTCTGTCATCCAGGCTGGAGTGCAGTGGTGCTATCTGGGCTCACTGCAACCTCCACCTCTTGGGTTTAAGCTATTCTCATGCCTCAACCTCCTGAGTAGCTGAGATTACACGTGTTCACTACAATGCTTGGCTAATTTTTTGTATTTTTGGTAGAGGCGAGGTTTCACCATGTTAGCCAGGCTGGTCTCGAACTCCTGACCTCGTGATCCACCCACCTTGTCCTCCCAAAGTGCTGGGATTACAGGCATTAGGCACTGCGCCCAGCCAATGAAGGAACTTTTTGGGGAAATGAATATGTTCTATGTTTCATTGGTGACTATAATCCCAAAACTCGTCTAACTAGACCCTTATTTTACCCCCAAAGTTCTTGTGTGTAAATTATACCTCTGTAGAAAAAATTTTTTAGGCCAGATGCAGTGGCACACCCCTGTAATCCCAGCACCTTGGGAGGCCAAGGTGGGTGGATCACCTAAGGTTCGGAGTTTGAGACCAGCCTGACCAACATGGTGAAACCCCATCTCTACTAAAAATACAAAAATTAGCTGGGCATGGTGGTGGGTGCCTGTACTCTGAGCTACTTGGGAGGCTGAGGCAGAAGAATCACTTGAACCAGGGAGGTGGAGGTTGCAGTGAGCCAAGATCATGCCACTGCATTCCAACCTGAATGACAGAGCAAGACTCCATCTCAAAATAACAACAACAATAATAATAATAATAAAATAGTAGCTTTGGTTGGGGGCAGTGGCTAATGCCTGTAATCCCAGTACTTTGAGAGGCCAAGATAGGAGCATCGCTTGAGCTCAGGAGTTCAAGACCAGCTTGGGCAACATAGGGAGACCCCATCTTTACAAAAATAAAATAATTAACCAGGCATCGTGGCACATGTCCATGGTCCCAAGTTCTTGGGAGGCTGAGGTGGGAGGATCATTTGGGCCTGGGAAGTCGAGGCTGCAGTATCTCATGATTGCATCACTGCATTCCAGCCTGGGCAACAAGTGAGACCCTGTCTCAAAAAATAAAATAGAATAAAATAGTAACACCCAGTGTCATGTTTTTCTTTCTGTTTTATTCTTCTTCCTAGCACTGATTAATAACTGCATTAGACAGAAAATAAGCAGGTAAACAAGTGAGCCACATAATGACAAAGTTGTTAAGGTTATGAAGAAAATAAAGCAAGGCTTAAAGGAGGAGGCTACTTTAGATGGGTGGTCAAAAAGGGCCTCTTTGAGAAGATAACTTCTCAGATGAATTTTAGGTGATGAAAAAGGCACCAATCATGCAAAGATTTTAGGGAATTCAAAGCAGCCAGAACAGCTTTGCAGAGCCCCAAGGTAGGAAGGAAATTCACTTATTAGAGGAATAGAAAGAATGTCTGATATGCTAGAATCCAGTGAGCAAGGGGGTCCTGGAGCATGGATTAGCTCATGTTGAACATTACGGTCCACTGTAAAGCATGTATATTTTAGTCTAAATGCATGTTGGAATTGTGTAGGTGTCATGATTTATGTTTTAAAAGATTCACTCTTGGGTGCAGTATGGATTGAAATGGGAGAGGAAGAATTCCTATTATGAGTGGAAATAGGAGACCATTCAGAAAGCTCATGCAATTGTCCAGGTGAGCGATGGCAATGCTTGGACAAAGATGGTGACAACAAGGTAGAAGAAGTGGATGACTCAGGATATGTTATGGAGGTAGTTTGTCAGAACTGGTCAATAGGGATGAGGGGAATGAGAAAGAAAAATCGGGAATGAGAGAAAGAAAAATCAAGAATGACTTCTGGCTGGGCACGGTGGCTCATGCCTGTAATCCCCGCACTTTGGGAGGCCAAGGAGGGCAGATCACCTGAGGTCAGGAGTTCGAGACCAACTTGACCAATGTGATGAAACCCTGTCTCTACTAAAAATACAAAAATTAGCCAGGCATGGTGGCATGCACCTGTAATCCCAGCTACTTGAGAAGTTGAGACAGAAGAATCGCTTGAAAACCTGGGAGGCGGAAGTTATAGTGAGCCGAGTTGGTGCCATTGCACTCTAGCCTGGGCAACAAGAGCAAAACTGTCTCAAAAAAAAAAAAAAAAGGAAAAGAAAAGAAAAAATAAGAATGACTTCTAAATTTCAGACTTGAGTAACTGGGTACATGGTCAACCCATTTTCTGAGATGGCAAAAACTGGGAGAGAAACAGTTTTGTGGGCTTTAGAAGCCAGGTATCAAGAGTGTGTGGAACATTTAGATTTTGAGATGCATATTAGACAAGCAGATGGAGAAGGAGGCAGTTGAATATGAGTCTGGAGATGGGAGAAGAGAGATGAGAGCTGTAGGTACAGATAGAATTCAAATCTGGATGTCACCAGGTGTGGTGGTTCACGCCTGTAATCCCAGCACTTTGGGAGGCCAAGGTGGGCTGATCACCTGAGGTCAGGAGTTCGAGACCAGCCTGGTCAACATAGTGAAATCCTATCTCTACTAAAAATACAAAAAATTGGCCTGGTACAGTGGCTCACACCTATAATACTAGCACTTTGGGAGGCTGAGGTGGGTGGATCACGAGGTCAGGAGATCAATACTATCCTGGCCAACATGGTGAAACCCTGTCTCTACTAAAAATACAAAAATTAGCTGGGTGTGGTGGCAGGTGCCTGTAATCCCAGCTTCTCAGGAGGCTGACGCATGAGAATCACTTAAACCCAGAGGCAGAGGTTGCAGTGCGCTGCAACTCTAGCCTGGTGACCGAGCAAGATTCCATCTCAAAAAAAAAAAAAAAAAAAAAAAATTAGCCAGGCATGGTGGTGGGTGCCTGTAGTGCCAGCTTCTAGGGAGGCTAAGACAGGAGAATCGCTTGAAACCAGGAGGTGGAGTTTGCAGTGAGCTGACATTGCACCACTGCACTCCAGACTGGATAACAGTGTGAGACTCCATTTAAAAATAAGATAAAATAAAAACAAATCTGGATGTCATTAGTGTATATGGATGGAAGGGATCAACTAGGGAAAGGTGGGGGAGAATGTCCTAGGCAGAGCTTGCAGATCTTCAAAGTCCCTCCCAGTTTGTGGATTCTGTGCTATTTCTTCTGTTTGACAGTGCTACCTACACAGAGCTTCAGTCTCTACTCAGGCTCATATTTCACCTTCAACCTGACACCTGTCTGGCTGGACCTGTCTTGAGTCCAGAGGGTCATATGGAACAGGTTGAGATGGAGGGCAGTCACAGAGGGAAAAGCCAATATTGAAGTGTGACCCCTGAAAATTTAAGACAGGTCTCAGATATTTTATGTTTTGAGATGGAGTCTTGCTCTGTTTCCCAAGCTGGAGTGCAATGGTACATCTCAGCTCACTGCAACCTCCGCCTCCTGGGTTCAAGCAATTGTCTCACCTCAGCTTCCCAAGTAGCTGGGACTACAGGCATGTACCACCACGCCCGGCTATTTTTGCATTTTTAGTAGTGGTTTTGCCATGTTAGCCAGGCTGGTCTCAAACTCCTGACCTCAGGTGATCCACCCGTCTTGGCCTCCCAAAGTGCTGGGATTGCAGGTGTGAGTCACCATGCCAGCCTTCCATTATTTTAGAAAGTTAATTTTGCCAAGATTGAGGATGTGCTCATGGCACAGCCTTAGGAAGTCTGGATGACATGTGCCCCAGGTGGCCAGGGCACACCTTAGTTTTATACATTTTAGGGAGACATGAGACATCAATCGATATATGTAAGAAGTACATTGATTTGGTCTGGAAAAGCGGGACAATCTGAAGCACAGGCAGGAAGACTGGCAGTGGGGAGGGGGCTTCCAGGTCACAGGTAGGTGAGAGATGAACAGTTGCATTCTTTTGAGTTTCTGATCAGCCTTTCCAAAGAAGGCAATCAGATACATATCTATGTCAGTGAGCAGAGGGATGTCTTTAATAGAACGAGGAGGTTTGTTCTAGACATTTCCTAGCTTGACTTTTCCCTTTAGCTTATTGATTTGGGGGCCCCAAGATTTATATTTCTTTCACAGAAGAATAAAGCTTTCATAGGAAAACAGGGAACTGAAAGAGTTTGCATTTAGGCAAGGATGAGAGACCTGGTGAATTGACCTGGCCTCAAGCTTCTCAGCAGTGTCCTTTTTCTTTGCTCCCTCTCAGGGCACAAAGAATGTACTTCCCCAATCTCAGCACAAATCAGTCTGAAGGGTAATTGCCCTTTTACTTGTCTTTCTCCCCACCTAGACTGTGAGCAGCTTGAGGACAGGCTTCATACTCCTATGAAGTCTTGCTCTGTCACTCAGGCTGGAGTACAGTGGCACGATCTTGGCTAACTACAACCTCTGCCTCCTGGGTCCAAGTGATTCTGCCTCAGCCTCCCAAGTAGCTGGGATTACAGGCACATGCCACCATGCCCAGCTAATTTTTGTATTTTTTGTAGAGACGGGTTTCACCATGTTGGTCAGGCTGGTCTCGAACTCCTGACATCACGATCCACCTGCCTTGGCATCCCAAAGTGCTGGGATTACAGGTGTGAGCCACCATGCCCAGCCTGTGTGATTCATTTTTGAATCACCAGTACAAAGCTAAATGTTGTTCTTTTTTTTTTCTTTTTTCTTTTTTGATGAGTAGAATCTCTTAAATGTTGTTCTTTTTGTGAAAAGTTACCCCTTCAGGCCTCAAAGAGGACCTTACCAGGCATTTGCTTCTGGAGAGAATGAGTAGTGGCTTGCAGTTGGTGAAATGAGACAGAGTGGTGGGGAGCACTCAGCAGACCTGGAAGACGTTGCGGAAGGAAAAAATTTTTAAGTGCCTGCCACCTCTACCATCCTGTGAATCCTCAAGGACAGGGACCTGATCGGATTCACTCTGTGTTCCCGACGGAACCCAGAACTCTGACCAGGACATAGCATTCCTCAATAAAAGATTGCTGAAATGAACCGAAGCCCAGTAGCTCAAGGTTACTGGCCAGCTGCCAGTGGTGAAAAGCTTGGCAAATCTCCCCAGCAGTTCAGTCCCAGGGTAGCACTGTTGGAGCTGGAGAAACAGCCCTGGGAAAGACAGCTAAATGTCCTAAGTTTTATATCCAGAAGCTTCCAGAAGCTTCACTCACAGCTCACAGCATGAATAATTTAGGACAAGACTTGTGGTCAGATTTGGGAAGGGCATTGAGGTTGAAGAGGACAGCCTCTTAGGTGCTCCCTCAGGAGGGCAGCTTGGCCTGCCGGCTTCCCAGGTGAGACTGCACAGCCTCTGTGAGCCCTCCATGTGCCCTCCCAGCCCTCCCAGCAGGCCCTGCCTGCTGAGACCCTGCCCACACGCTCTGGCTCTGTGCAGGTTCAATTTCATACCCAGGTCCCCCACGCTCTTCCTGTGCCTGCAGCTTGGCTTCCCTTGATGTTTATTTTTCCCTCTCACCAGGGAAGAACTGTGGCACTCACTTCTCCTCTTCTTCTTTCTCCTTCTTCTTTTTTCTTCATCTTCCTTTTCTTATTCTTATTTGTAGACAGAGTCTCACTGTGTTGACCAGGCTGGTCTCAAGCTCCCTGAAGGCCTCAAGTGATCCTCCCACCTCAGCCTCCAAAGCAGTAGAATTACAGGCATCAACCACTGTGATGTGGCACTCATTTCTAACTTGAAAACAATTCTTCAGCTTCATGCCTCAGTGCGTTTTAGCCTACCCCACAGGATCTTTTTAATTTTTATTTAAAAAATTTATTTATTTGTTTGTTTATTTGAGATAGAGTCTGGCTCTGTTGACCAAGCTGGAGTACAGCTGCACCATCTTGGCTCACTGCAATCTTCGCCTCCCGGGTTCAAGCAATTATCCTGCCTCAGCCTCCTGAGTAGCTGGGATTACAGGTGCATGTCACCACACCTGGCTAATAATTTTTTTGGGGTGGATACGGTGTCTTGCTCTCTTGCCCAGGCTGGAGTACAGCGGCATGATCTTGGCTCACTGCAACCTCTGCCTCCTGGGTTCAAGCAATTCTCCCTGCCTCAGCTTCCTGAGTAGTTGGGATTACAGGTACCTGCCACCACTCCCAGCTAATTTTTGTATTTTTAGTAGAGACAGGGTTTCACCATGTTGGCCAGGCTGGTCTCGAACTCCTGACCTCAGGTGATCCGCCCGTCTCAGCCTTCCAAAGTGGTAGAATTACAGGCATTAGTCACTGTGCCTGGCCATTTTTGTATTTTTTAGTGGAGGCAGGGTTTCACCATGTTGGTAGGGCTGGTCTCGAACTCCTGGCCTCAGGTGATCTGCCTACCTTGGGCTCCCACAGTGTTGAGATTACAGGCGTGAGACACCACACCTGGTCTACTCTCTGCCTCTATGAGTTAAATGTTTTTAGGTTCCACATATGAGTGAGATTATGCAGTATTTATCTTTCTGTGCCTGGCTTATTTCACTTAATGTAGTATCCTCCAGCCAGGTTAATCCATGTTGTCACAAATGACGGGATTTCTTTCTCTCTCTCTCTTTCTTTCTTTTCTTTCTCTCTTTTTCTTTCTTTTCTTTCTCTCTCTCTCTCTCTTTTTTTTGACAGAGTCTTATTCTTGCCCAGGCTGGAGTACAGTGGCTGGATCACAACTCACTGTAGCTTCAAAAACTCCTGGGCTCAAGTGATCCTCTTGCGTTAGCCTCCAGAGTAGTTAGGACTACAGGTGGGAGTCAATATGCCCAGATAATTAATTTTTTATTTTTTTGAGATGGAGTTTCGCTCTGTCGCCCAGGTTGGAGTGCAGTGGCACTATCTTGGCTCACTGCAACCTCCACCTCCCGGGTTCAAGCCATTCTTCTGCCTCAGCCTCTCGAGTAGCTGCGACTACAGGCGTGTGCCACCACACCCTGCTAATTTTTGTATTTTTAATAGAGATGGGATTTCACCATATTGGCCAGGCTGGTCTTGAACTCCTGACCTCATGGTCCACCCACCTCGGCCTCCCAAAGTGTTGGGATTATAGGCATGAGCCACTGCGCCCTGCCCCAGCTAATTTATCTTTGTTTTTTCAATTTTGCAGAGTTGGAGTCTCCCTTTGTTGCCCAGGCTGGTCTCAAACTCCTGGCCTCAAGCAATTCTCCCACCTTGGCCTCCGAAAGTGTTGGGATTATAGGCGTGAGCCACCACACCCAACCAGGATTTTCTTCTTTTTAAAGGCTGAATAGTATTCCATTGTCCCATAGGAACTTTAGAATCAGGGTGCAGAATTCTCCGGTGCTGAGGCCTTTGAAGGTTTCTGTGGAGAAGATATCCCACAGAGGGACCTGCACTCAAGCAGGTTACGACTGTGATCTTCTGATCTTTCTTCAGAAGTCCCAGAGGCATCTGTGGTCTAAGGAAAAGAACCCTTGGCTGAGTCATAGGACCTAGATTCTTTGCCTTGGCTTCAGACAGTAGAAAACCGGGGTTATAGTATGAGATTTGGAGACACCTGGATGAGAACCCCAGCTCCAACACTAGTTGCTTTGTGGGCTGCAGCAAATCATTTAACCTGTTGAAGTCTCTGTTTCCTTATTTGTAAAACGAAGAAAATAAAGGTAACTACTGCACAGGGTTTGGGGGAAGACTTAATGAGATAATATATGCAAAATGCCCGGGGCATTGCCTAGCACTTAGTAGGAGTTTAATAAATGGTGGTTGCTTTCCCTTAATATGAAAGAGCACATGCAAACACAGAAACTTAGCAAGTTTCAGTGGGTGGAAAACATCCCTTCCCATCTCCATTGTCCCTGCTGCGGTTCACAGCCTCATTACCTCTGGCTGGGACTACTGTAGCAGTTTCCCAGCATAACCATTCACGCCCATCTGATGCCTGTCCTTGGGTTACTTTCATTCTGTTACTTTGACACCTTTCTTAGCTGCTTATAATCATTAGATTTAGGCCAAATTTCTTAGCTCAAGGGCCTTTGTAAATTGCTCCAACCCCCCTTTTTTCCCCCCAAACATTATGGTGAAAAAGAACAGAATGTGAAATCTGAAGACAGGGCTCCAGTCCTGGGACCATCCACTGTCTGGCTAGCTGACTTTGAGTAAATCATCTCAGTTCTACATCTATACGTTAGAGATCATAATACTGCCTCATGGGATGCATGCATCTTTCCTGCTGGACTGTGAGCCCATGGTCAACAGGCAGGGGATGAAATGCATCTTGCTCACGCTGTATGTAACTTCAGTGCCCTGCATGGGGCCTGACACAGGGTAGATGTTCAGCACATATTTGTTGAATGAATGAATGAATGAACAGGGCTGTGAGGACTGGATTTGGCATGATCCAGGTTAAGTCTTTGCAGTCACCAGGAGACATGCCCAAATGGTAGCTGTTGCTATGCAGGTTACTAAGTAGAATGACTTTAGACACATTCCCTCTCTTTCTGGACACAGTCATCTGTGCTAGGAGCGGATAGAAGGCACTCCTACCTCTTGTTCTGTGCATCATTAGGTCGTGAGTGCAGAAGGAGCTCAATAAATGCTTCCTCGGTGGATAAAGCTTCTTCCAAGGCTCCACTTGGGGCTAGCACTGTGTGAAGAGACTGAGTTCCCTCGTTGGGGCCTGGTTCTCTTCTGCTCTTTACTCTGCCGGGAAGATGAGGCCTTCTTTGGGTCCCTCCTTCATTCAGTTCCAGAAGCCCAGCGGGTAGGTGGACCTATAAGGACTCGCAGGATATGCAGGACGCTCTCCGGGAGCTGGAGCAGGAGCGCCAAGGGCGGGGACGGAATGTGCGTTTAAGGGAAACGGGCCAAAGAGGAGTGGGCATGGAAAAGGGTTAAGAACCCGGGTCTGGGCAGATGGACAGGCCTGCAGCCTGAGAGAGCGACTAGGACCGGGCGGTGAAGAGCTCCAAAAGGGCGGGCCGGCTGAGCTGGCCCAGGGTCAGCGAGCGGCCGCGGGGCCGGGGCGGAGAGGTCGCGGAGCAGAGGGCGGAGAATTTGGGGGTGTGGTTGGCCTTGAGGGGGGGACCCCAGAGGCCGCTGGGGAGGAATTGCAGAGGGAAGGGATCGAGAGGGCCCGGGCGCGAGGAGGACACGGGGTCAGTGCGGAGGGGGCGCCGGGCGGCAGACGGGCAGGGGCGCGCGGGGTGCTCGGAAGAGCCGGGGTGGGGTGCAGGGCGGGGGGAGCGCGCGTCGGGGGGCGGGGGGCGGTGTCGGCGCTGGGGGTGGGGGAGCGGGTTGGGCGGCTGCGCCGGCTCTGCTTCAGCCGCTGCCGCTAGGGCGCGGGGGGCGGGGGGCTCGGCGCCGCGAGCTCGGCCATTGTGGGAACCGCTCCCCTCGGCTCCGCCGCGCTCCCCTCTACTGTGCTCCAGCTCGGGGCGCGCCCGGCCGCCGCCGCCTTCGCTGCCGCCGCGGGCCCGTCTTCCTCCTCCTTCAGCTCCCAGGGTAAGGCGCGGGGCGCGGGGTTGGATGCAGGCGCCCTGCCTGCTGAGCAGGGTGCGCAGCGGGGGCTGGGGAGCGGTGATTGATCGCGGGAGGCGGCCGCGCCCCAGCCCGCGGCAGCCGGCGGCCGCGGACAGGCGGCTTGACAGGCGCGGCGACAGCGGCCGTGCGGGCCTCGCACCTGCAGCCCCCGCGGCAGGCGCAGGGGAGCGGCGAGGACGCGGAGCTGGGGCTTCCCCTGTGCGGGCGCTGCCAGGGCCGAAGGGAGGCGTGTTCCCCGGGAAAATGGGGCACGGAGCCCTGTCGGGGCCCGGCGCCGGACCTGCGAGGGAGGGCAGAGCCGGGCGAAGAAGGTCTCTTCCCGGCCCCAGGGCTCGGCCGCTGGCCCTAGCGCCCTGTCAGTCCTCGGTCGCGCGTCCCCGCTCTTTGTCAGCCACGCTTGGCGGGCACGCGGACCCACCCGCGCTGCTCCAGGCTCGAGGGCGCGCCCCTCCTCCATCGTGGGGCAGGTGGGAGCCAGGTGGGGAGGATCGCAGCGGGTGAGAGCACCCTGTGAGGTGCCTGTCGCCGACCGGCCTGCGGCCTTCGGGGTGGGCTGGGGCATGGGCAGGCGCTCCTGTGAATCTCGGGGATTGATGGAGTGACCCGGGTGACCGAAGGTGGGGCGGGAGCCCCGAGGTCAAACAGGTGTTTGTGAGGGGCCGGAGATTGACGGGGTAGAGCCCAGAAGGGACGCTTTCTTCTGTAGGAGGCCTTGGGAGAGCCGGCCTTTGTAGTGAAATGGGCGTCTTGGAGAGGAATGGGCGGCTCTGCGATGAAGCAGGTGGTCTGAGAGGAGGGACATTTTTCCTGCCCCCGAGCTGAGGGTAGGGGTGGAAGCTTGGCCTGTGTTTCCCAGAGGTTGAGGCTGTCACTTCAGCACCTGCCCTGCCACCAGAAGGTAATGGGAGGAGGGGTAAGTGCTAGGATAAAGGGCAAAGCTGTGCCAGCACCTGGGTCCTTTCCTTTCTGTTTCCTGTGGCTAGATCCCTTCTAGATGTTCCCTGGGAAGAGGGCCCACATGCTGCTGGCACAAGGGGTGCCCCGGCAGGGAGACTCTGCTGCCTGAGGCTGCCTGCAGGCCTCCTGCACCGTTTTTATGTTTCTTTTGTTATCTCTTTGAATTCTGTGCCTATGGTGGGGATCTGCCAATGACCCAGGAGGCTGTCTGCCCCTTGCTGCCTCTAGGCTGAGTCGAGAATCCTGGAGGAGCTGTGGCCACAGACCCAATGTGTCCAGCCATGTAGGCTACTCCCTGTCTCTACACAGCCCTGTGTGCAGGTATTCCCTATAAGGGAAAATCAGCAGCTCCTGCTCTCCCTGGACCCTAGCGCCAAAGTCAGAGCTGGCTACCCAGGTTGGCCTTGGGGCCTGTAGGAAGGCTGGTAGCTGAAGGCACATACCATCCGTGCTCTGATAGAGCCCTTGGGGGTGGTGGGCCATGTGTAGCAGATGGTTCTGGGAAGTGAGCTTGGCCTGGCGGAGGGAAGGCTGCCCAGTCTGGCTGGTGGAGCCCAGCTGGCCCTAGAGCAATTGTATTTTCACTCAACTGTCTCCACTAGCTAAACTGACCAGAAAAAAGGACTTTCTGTCCCATCCCTCCACCCCATCCTCATGCTGTGCCACTTACTCCCACAACAGCCCTGGAATAAGCAAATGAACATTTACTGTAATGCCTGCGGGGTGCCATACATGGCATCAACCAGTACTACATTTGCATTTAACAGTGTTCTTAAAACATCCTCTGAGGTGGACTATTACCCCCATTTTGCAGAGGAAGGAACTGAGTCTCAGAGAGGTGAAGTGACTTGCCCAAGATCACAGCAATTTGTAAGTGGCCAAACCAGAATTTATACCCAGGTCTGTCTTACTTCAAGTCTAGTACATTTTCTAATCTATCTGCTGGAGACAGAGTGGGAGAAACCAGGGAATTTCTGCCTATTCTAGCCCATGATTTGCTTCATTCCTGCTACTGAGATCATGCTTTAGCTTTTTGAAAATACTTCCCATCTGTTGCCCCAGTTTATCCTTATAGCATTCCTGGGAGGTAAGTAGAACAGGAATGTAATAATAGATACTGTGTATTGAGTGCTCACTGGGCACTAGGCACTATTAAGCACTTTACATGCAGGATTAAGCACTTTACATGCAGAATCCAACCCTATAGGGCTAGGTTCTATTATTATCATCCCCATTTTGTAGATGAGGGTGCTGAGGCTCGGAGAGACCAAGTGGCTTCTCCAGGGTCACACAGCTAGTAAATGGAGAATTTAAACCCATAGTGTTCTGTCGTGGGATCTGTGAGCTTAATCTTCCAAATGTGCCAAATAGCAATAATAATAGTTCCTAGGAAGAGGAGCTAACTTTTCATGATGTTTTAAGATTTATAGACATCATCACAAACAATATCCCCCAAACCTCGTGCATTAGTTTTGGCATGTATATAATCTTCATCCCATTTTCCAGGTGAAGAAACTGAGGTTCAGATAGACAGGACTAGAACCTCTGCTTCCAAGTCCCAGCGCTCCTTATGGGACCTCTTTGGTCTACTCACATTCACCCCTTTCTCCTTCAGATCACTTCTCCCTGGACTCCCAGGCCCTCCTGCAGCAGCCCCCACCTGGGCCATGTCTTCCTCAGATGAAGAGACGCTCAGTGAGCGGTCATGTCGGAGTGAGCGGTCGTGTCGGAGTGAGCGATCTTACAGGAGCGAGCGGTCAGGGAGCCTGTCTCCCTGTCCCCCAGGAGACACCTTGCCCTGGAACCTGCCACTGCATGAGCAGAAAAAGCGGAAAAGCCAGGATTCGGTGCTGGACCCTGCAGAGCGTGCTGTGGTCAGAGTTGCTGGTAAGAGAGATACCCCAGCAGGCTGGACGCTGTGGGTGTGATGGAGGAATGGGACAGGGTGCAGCGGCTATGTAGGGGGCTGAGGGGCCCTCACCAGGGCTCTCTGACAAAGCAGCCAGAATCGGATTTGTTATTATTACTCTTGGAAAGATGTTGAAATAACATTAATGAAAACCTCAAAAGAGGAAAATCTGCCATCCCTGCGCTAACATGAGACCTGTTTTCATTTCTGTACCTTCTTCCTTGTCTTTGTCCCCATTCAGTTATATTTTATCTCTAGTTGCCTGCATGGCTTAGGTACCATTCTGCATCTGACTCTTTTCAGTTACTCTTACGTTAAAAAGATTTTCCATATTGCGCTTTAGACTTTATAACTACTATTTCTAAAGGCTAATATTTTTTATGATTTTCTAAATCCTACTTTTTTCACTGTTTGGCTATATTAGACAATGCTGCTGAGAACATGGTTAAGAATGATTTGACTTCTGTTGAGTTATTTCCTTATAATGAAATCCTTGGAGAGCACAGTTTTACTTGTATCACCTTCCAAAAGTGTTCTACATGCTGACCTTTAACATGGCGTGAAGGCTGGGGCTGCCTCCTGTGGTGGGATGTGCCCAGCTGTTTGCCAAGCAATGGTGAAATGTAGTAGTTAAGAGTTTAACCTTTGGAATCAGAGAGGGTAGGGTTCTGGATTGTGGTCCTGCCACTGACCAACTGTGTGACTCTAGGCGAGTCCCTTGTTCTATCTCAGTGTCACTTTTCTTGCCTTAAGAATGTCCGCTGTGCAGGGATGACTTGAAGGTTAAAGATAAAGTGTATAAAGATCTTACCACAGTTTTTTGTTCAATAAAGGAGATGCTTCCACTGAAGTCATCCACAGCTGCCTCCCCAAAGTGTGCTCAGCATCTCAGCAGGGTGTTGGTGCTAGAGTACAGATAGGAAAACAGAGCAGTGCCTGCAGCTAAATCAATGACATAACTAGCTTTCAAGCCATCACCAAGGCCTGTACTGCTACTTTCTTTGTGTCTCTCAAGTAATATACCTGCTCCTTCCACTGTATAATAGCTCTTACTCTCTTAGTCTTGCCCCCATCCTGCACAGGACTAATAGAATATTTTATTCTGAAATACAAACCTCGTGGGCGCGGTGGTGCGTGCCTGTAGTCTCAGTTACTCGGGAGGCTGAGGTGGGAGGATCACTTGAGGCCTCGGGAGGCTGAGGTGGGAGGATCGCTTGAGCCCAGGAGTTCTGGGCTGTAGTGTGCTATGCCAATAAGGTGTCCGCACTAAGTTCGGCATCAATATGGTGACCTCCCAGGAGTGGGGGACCACCAGGTTGCCTAAGGAGAGGTGAACCGGCCCAGGCTGGAAACGGAGCGAGTCAAAACTAAAACTCCCGTGCTGATCGTAGTGGGATCGCGCCTGTGAATAGCCACTGCACTCCAGCCTGGGCAACATAGCGAGACCCCCGTCTCTTAAAAAAAAAATACAAACCTCAAGAGCACATATTCAGCAGGCGCAGTGGCTCACACCTGTAATCCCAGCACTTTGGGAGGCCGAGGCGGGTGGATCACGAGGTCAGGAGTTCACGACCAGACTAGCCAACATGGTGAAACTCCATCTCTACTAAAAAAAAACTACAAAAATTAGCTGGGCATGGTAGCTCATGCCTGTAATCCCAGCTACTTGGGAGGCTGAAGTAGGAGAATTGCTTGAACTGGGACCTGGGAGGTGGAGGTTGCAGTGAGCTGAGATCGTGCCACTGCACTCCAGCCTGGGCTACAGAGGGAAACTCCATTTCGAAAAGCAAACAAACAAACAAAAAGAACATATATTCTATTTTATGAAATGAAGTGTTGGCCGGGTGCGGTGGTTTACACCTGTAATCCCAGCACTTTGTGAGACCAATGTGGGTGGATCACCTGAGGTCAGGAGTTCGAGACCAGCCTGACCAATATGGTAAAACCCTGTCTCTACTAAAAATGCAAAAATTAGCTGGGCGTGGTGGTGGTGCTGGTAATCCCAGCTACTCGGGAGGCTGAGACAGGAGAATTGCTTGAACCCGGGAGGCGGAAGTTGCAGTGAGCTGAGATGGTGCTACGACACTCCAGCCCGGGTGACAGAGCAAGACTCCATCTCAAAAAATAAAAATAAAAAAAAGAAATGAAATGTTGCCCATATAACACTTCATTAAAAATACAATAAAAAATAAATAAAATAAAATACAAACCTAATTCTATTACTCAACTGCTTAAAAACCACCTTTGGCTCCTCATTGCCTGTGGAATAAAGGCTTCTGCCTAAAGACCCATGAAAATTACTTACCTCTTGAGCTTCGCCTGCTGCCACCTCTACTCCCAATCACCCTGCCACGGTACACTGTAACTTGCCCCCCAGAGGGATGCATCTTGCAGGATGAAACTAACATGCTTTAATTTTCTTCTCTGCAAGATGCTGGTAAACCCTCCTCCTCTTTTAAGTGCCGCCTCCTCTGTCCTTAATGCCCCCAGTGGTATCCAAAGCTTCCTCCTCCGCTCTCACAGTCATACTTTTCTCTCCTCCATGTTCCCTTGTACAGTGTAGCAGTTAACCCACAGGGTGCCCATTACTCCCTTAGAACAGTGAGCAATTTGGGACATGTCTTATGTTTTGAGCCCCAGAGGGCTGCACAGGGCCTTGTGAGTGCTAGAGATCAGCCAGTACTGAAGGACTGAATGAATGCTGAATGAGTGTTTTGATGATATTATGTGATGTGACAGATTGTGATCCAGAAACAGGGGCACTGAGCTGTAATGGAATGTCAGACAGAGAAAGGCTTATTTGGGCTCAGGTAATCAGGAAAGGACTTTAGAGGGAGTGAGCTCCAAGTGAGAAGACAGCAGTAGGGTCTGGAAGGCAGGAAGGAGAGCTTGAGCTCTTTCTGATGGGCAGCGAGGAGTCCTTGGAGGAAGTCCTTCTCAAAACCATGGGGCCTGCAGTATCAGCCAGTCACAGAATTTCAGAGCTGTCCCTAGGGTGCAGGAAGGGCTCTACTTGTCTCCAGTCTTGAAGGGCCATGACTCAGGGCCCTGAAGACTCACAAACCTCTTTCTCCTGAAGACAGAGTGGGCTGTCTCATTTTTCCTTCTTTATACCCTCTGCCTCCATCCCTCATCACTCATGCATACTCAGATCGCTTTGTGATGATTTCCCCTTCCAGTCTTCTCTGAGGAGGCCCACGGGATGATTTGCCTACTGCTTCAGATTTGGAGTCTAGAATAGAAGTGGGGTGGACTCAAGGAGGCTTAATTTTATGCAGGCAAGGCTCCTAAGGACCCTGCTGGGTCAACTGAGCACAGGGATGGCGGGTGCTGTGCGGTGCTGTGTTTCTGGCATAGATGCTGATCTCCTTTGCATCCTGACACTGCCGAATGCCTCTTTTGAGGAGGGGGCTGGGCCCGTAAGGCTGAAAATGGGGAGACTGCCATGGTTAAAAATAACTTATGCACTGCAGTTGGGCGTGTTTCTTTAGCAGGAGAGGAGAGAGGCAGCAGAGACGAGGCGGGACTGCGACTTTAGGGTCTTGCTGAAATCTTCATGTGATTTTAGAATGCTATGGGGGCTCCACCAGAGTAAAGAAAAAGGCAGCCTTAGCTCTGCAGGGGCTCCTTCACAGGAGGTGCAGGAGGGGCATGTCTTGGAGACCCTGGATGCTCTGAAGCTCTCTGAAGCAGAACTTTAATTGTGGGAGGAAATGAAGTCAGTCTTACACTGGAAGCCAGCTGTGGCCTGTGCAATTTTCTCCTCCCCTTGGATCTGGCTTATGAAGCCAAGTGGGGGTGTCTGAATCACTCTCACCAAATACAGAGCTTCCCTTTCCCTGGCCTACTCTGTGTCCTGAGCTGGTCTTGGGGCCTCGCCCTGCTTGAGAGAGAAACCCCTCAAGCATGTGTGACCCTACTGGTCACACATGTCAGAGTAGAGAGGGATGTTGGGGCTGAGAAACCTGCTGATTTCAGTCTGCAAAGTCAGACAGATTCTAGGGTGCTAAACCTTATTCTTCCTCCCGTCCTCCTGTTCTCATCCTTTCCCCCATTTATTTCTCCTTCTTCTTTGCCAGCCTTATTCTCAACTCCCTAAGCCCAGCCACATTCAAATGTAATAAGTCACTAATGAAAGTGTCTTGTTTCTCTAAATCTTTATGATTTACACAGAGATTTCAAAATAACTCTGTGTTAGGCAGGACATATGTTAGCATCTGAGGCTCAGAGAGTTTAAGGGACTGGCCTATAGTTACACAGGACTGGTAAACACAGATCTTCTAACTCCAAGTACATTGCTATTTCTTTTTTTGAGACAGAGTCTCACTCTGCCACCCAGGCTGGAGTGCAGTTGCGCAGTCTCAACTTACTGCAATCTCCGCCTCCCGGGTTCAAGCCATTGTCCTCCCGAGTAGCTGGGATTACAGGCGTGGGCTGCCACACCCAGCTAATTTGTGTATTTTCAGAAGAGATGGGGTTTCACTATGTTGGCCAGGCTGGTCTCGAACTCCTGACCTCAGGTGATCAGCCCACCTTGGCCTCCCAAAGTCCTGGGATTACAGGCATGAGCCACCATGCCCGGCCCTGTACATTGCTCTTTCTATTTCCTTAGGCAATAGATGGCAACCAGGCCAGTCTGAATCTTCTGCGGGTGACAATCTAAATCTCCACACTCACCTGAGAGACCTGTTGGTCACTTCCAGGAAAGGCCTTAGGATCCTGGGCTGTAGAAACAGGAAAGGGGAGAGACAAAGATCTTGGAAACTTTGCCTCTTCCCCTCTGGCTCTCTGTCTTTAGTAAAGATCAGCAGAAATATCCTTACTTACTGGTGAGGAGCAACAAAAAAGTGGGGCACTGGGGAGGTTACTCTAGTAAGGAGTATAACCCCAAAGGGTAGAAACAAGGAGAGGAAGAAAGGATGTATCCCCTGGGACCTGTGAGAGTAGGTTGAGAACAGGGTGCAAAACAGGTTGTCACATGGCTGTACACTGCACAACCCTTCGGGGTGCCATTCACATCACATTTGTTGTCACTGCAGACGTGTACAATTATTACAAGTTTCCTGCAGATGGCACTACCCTATCTTGAAGAAAGCTTATGTTTGGGCTAGGGAATGGTTGGGTGCAGGAAGATTTCACTCTCTACCCGTCAATCAGGTATTCCTTTAACTAACATCACATAATCAGGACCCTCCCTGTCCTTGGCACTGGTATTCAAAGATGACTGAAGATGTGGTCCCTTCTGCATGGAACTCAGTCTAGCAGAGCGGATAGAAGGGAAAAAAGCCTGAGTATAGTGGCTCACACCTGTAATCCCAGCATGTTGGGGTGCCGAGGCAGGAGGATCGCTAGAGCTAAGGAGTTCAAGACCAGCCTGGGCAACATAGTGAGACCCTGTCTCTATTTTTTTTTAAGTAGTTAAAAGGGAAAAAATAATTCTGTCCCCATATGTGTTGTGAAAAAGGGGAGCACAGTGATTCAGAGCTAAGGATTGGACCTCTCTCTGCTTGTTCATTTATTCACTCATTCATTCAATCAACTAAAAAAGGGATTAAGCTATGTGCCAGTAGAAGGCATCTGTGGGATTCATTCTTGGGAGTCTCTCAGCAAATGCTGCTGAAATCATCATTCCCAGCATCTGCTCCATTGTGGCCTTCCAGTCAGATGGCAATTGTATCTCTGCACAGCCCTTGTTTCAGTTGGCTTTATATTCATGTTCATTGTTCTCAGGTTCATTTTCCTCAGCAGCTCTGGAGCTCTCTGTAGTCAGGAGTTCCATCTTACCCTTTTTGCCCTGGGGCGGAGAGCCATGAAAGCATGACCTGGTCAGAAGCTGGAGCTTACTCCTCGGGGCCCATGTGTCTCTTCTCCAGGTTGGGAGCTCCAAGGAGACATCCCATAGGCACCTCTCTGCTTCTTTATTTATTTATTAATTCATTCAATTAAAAAGTAGATTGGGCCGGGTGCGGTGGCTCACACCTGTAATCCAAGCACTTTGGAGGCCAAAGCAGGTGGATCATCTAAGGTTGGGAGTTCAAGACCAGCCTGACCAACATGGTGAAACCCCGTCTTAAAAAAAAAAAAAAGTGAATTGGCCAGGTGTGGAGACTCACCCCTGTAATCCCAGCACTTTGGGAGGCTGAGTCGGGAGGATCACAAGGTCAGGAGTCCAGCCTGACTTACATGGTGAAACCTTGTCTCTACCCAAAACACAAAAATTAGCTGTAGAGTATGGCTGTAGTCCCAGCTACTCAGGAGGCTGAGGCAGGAGAATTGCTTGAACCCAGGAGGTGGAGGTTGCAGTGAGCCAAGATCATGCCACTGCACTCCAGCCTGGGCCACAGAGTGAGACTCCATCTCAAAAAAAAAAAAAATGGATTAAGCTCCAGCTATGTGCTAGGTACTGTGGAGACAACTGAATCTGGAGTCACAAGACTTAGGCAAATGACCTTGCTTCTTGGAGCCTCAGTTTCCGTATCTGTAAAAGGGAGATGGTGATACTTGCTTCAAGTGATCATTGAATGAGAATCAGAATGTGCTGGAAAAGCAGGTTCACACGGCCTGTTATCGCACTTAGCAGTGTCATTCCTTGTAATCTCTCTGGCAGCCAGATGAGGCAGTGGAGACTCAGGAGGCCAGCAAAGAAGGGGCCCAAGCCTCTTATTTCTGTCCCTTTCTTTTGTTCTTTAGGCCTTTGTCAGGGAGCAGATGGATGTGGCTTATTCTGGCCAAGCCGTGAGTGGAAAGAAGGGGATGCAGGGATGGGAAATGGAACCCTAAAGACAATCTCACTGGGAATCCTTACTCCTGAGCCACCAATCTTCCTTGCCCTGAGGCTCTGCGAGTTTCGTATCCAGGAAAGCTCCTCCTCCTTCCCAGCTTCTCTACTTTTTTCTGGCAGCATCCGCAGAGTCTCTGGCCCTGTCCTAGAGCTTGGTTTCAATAGCAGGAGAGATGAGCAGAGGAGGGTGCCCTGAAAGTGGGGCAGAATGAATTGCAGCTACACACCACCAGCTCAGCTCCAGCTCTTTGAAAGTAAATCTGGGTCACATTAGCTGTGGGCTGGAACATGACCACGTGGGCAGAATACTGCGCAGGCAGCAGAAAAGACAGCCAATCTGTCCTTTCTCTGAGGTGCAAGGCCCCTGTGGGACCCTACTTGGTGAGGGAAGGTGGTTGCTGAATTGCAAGGTGTAATCCCATCTTAAGGCCATCATGCTTTTTTAATGACTTCCTAGGTGACATAGAGAAAGGTATGGAATGGCAGTTTGGCTCATGCCTTTCCGTTTGTTATGAGAGAAGCCTAGGCTGAACAAAGGAATACAGGGGAAGGACTCTGGTTACTGTGGGGACCGTGGAAGACCATCATTTCTCAGTCTTATGGGCTTGGGGGTTAAATGCCACCAGAGTAGCTGACACTGCAGCAGGATCTAGGGCTGCACTTGTTCTTTATTTCAGCAGTCTTCCCCTTGAGGAAAGGTCTATGAACAGATCTATCATCACTAAAATGTTATATGAAGCCTGGCTGGCCTCCTCTTTCTGGTTGCTGTGGCTGGGACCTGCCAGGATTTGGCCGTGCCACTGCCTGTTGCCACCTGTCAGTTAGAAGCCTGCCAGCTTCTTTCTCTCTCTTGGCTTTCTTGTGGGAACAGAATGGGTGCTCCTTGCTGGAATCTCTGCCTGGACCTATGATGCTGCTACAGGGAAGGTCTGAAGCCCCTGTAACTTGAAGGGTGATGATTACAGGTTGAAGCTTCTGTCCTGAGCTGTGCTTCAGTCCTACCCCAGAAGATACCAGGCTTTTGCCTTGTGGTCAGGGGAGGATTCTGCCTGGGGCCTCAGTAGTATCTCTGGGCATGCCCTCCCCGCCCATTCACACATTTCCTCATGTGCTCACTCTTCCATTCATTCACGCAAAGGACTGGCTTTGGAAGTTAGCTGGAGTCCTAGTTTCATTGCTCACTTGCTAATTGGGTGACTCTGGGATGTTAGTAACCTCATTGAGCCTCAGTTTCTTACAGTTAAAATGGGGGAGCAAGAGCACTACCTCAGAGACTTGCATGGTAGATTAAATGAGGTAGTGGGAGTAGGATGTTTGGCCCAGTACCTGCTATTTAGTCAGCCCTGGATACATATTAACTGTGAACAAGTGTTCACACATTAGTATCATTCATTCACTCATACACTTGTTGTGTATCATTCATTCACTCATACACTTGTTCATAGATTCATGAATGTGCTGATTTATCCCCTTGCTTATTCACTGATACACACTTGCTCATTTAACAGACATCCCCAGGGCAACTTTGTTCTAGGCTCAGACTGCACTTCAGAGCCCAGCTCCTGCCGATGAAGACAGAATGTAGCATGAGCTGAGCTACATTGCAAGTCCAAAGAGTTCTTAGGAAATTCTGGAAGGGAAAGAACTTCTACTCCTGCCCCTCCCCGGCTTAGAGCAATGATAGCATTTCTTCTGGGACTGGGGAAAGAAATAAGAATTAGCCAGGATAACCTGAAGAAACAGGGCACATGTCTGTTGTTTGCATCTATTCTTGTTCTACCTTCTTTGGCTTTAGTAAGAAGGAAAGAAGGAAAATGAAGAGAGAACAGCTGGTGAGAATTAGGAACTAAAGAATCTAGAGGGTGGCTTGGGGAGTGAACTCTGGACTCAGTTTAGGAGCGCCTGAGAGCTGGTGCCCGCTGGGATCCTCCGGTGAATAATAACTGGTAAAGCCATTGTGTAGAGTCCTAGATGTGTGCCAGGAATTTTACATACATCATTTAATCCTTATAGACCCCTGGGAAGCAGTTGCTATTCTCAACAGAAATATTAAGGAATGTGTCTGAGGTTATACATTGAGCAAATAATGGAGCTGAGATTCAGCATTACTTAATGTGCATGGCACCCCCTGGCACCCAACATATACAATATGCCTGTTGGAGTTATTCAAGTGCTGAGTTTTGGGTCTGCCTAACTCCAAAGCCCAGGCACTTTCCAGGATATTTCAAACATTCAAAAAACGTAATGAGAATAGTACAATGAACTCCCATCATTCAGAAACGAGAATGATCAATTTATGGCCAACTTTATTTCATTCATACACTCTTATCAGTGGAACAAATACAGTTCCTGTTTTTTCTATTCTTTTACTGAACAATCAACACAGAAGACTTCTGTGACCCCAAGATATGTAGGGACTTCTCCCTGCCAGCAAGTTAAGCAGTAGTTCTTCGGTGGACACCAGTGGGGTGTCCTCCAGTTTAATTACCTGGAAATAGTATCAGATCCCACAGTTTGAGGGTTCAGTCCCCAAGACATTCCCCTACTCTGCTTTTTTTTTTTTTTTTTTTTCAGATGGAGTTTCTCTCCTGTTGCCCAAACTGGAGTGCAATGGCACGATCTCAGCTCACCACAACCTCCGCCTCCCGGGTTCTCCTGCCTTAGCCTCCAGAGTAGCTGGGATTACAGGCATGCGCCACCACACCCCGGCTAATTTTGTATTTTTAGTAAAGACAGGGTTTCTCCATGTTGGTCAGGCTGGTCCGAACTCCTGAGCTCAGGCAATCTGCCTGCCTTGGCCACTCAAAATGCTAGGATTACAGGTGTGAGCCACTGCACCCAGCCAATTTTTTGTATTTTTAGTAGAGATGGGTTTTTGCCATGTTGGCCAGGCTGGTCTCGAACTTCTGACCTCAGGTGATCCTTGGCCTCCCAAAATGTCGGGATTACAGGTGTTAGCCACCGCACCCTCCCCGCCAGCTCCATTTCCAATGCCATTCACAAGATCCAGGTTGTTTTACCTGTGCTTCTGCCTGACTGACTATAAATGGGGTCCTGGCTGGGTGCAGTGGCTCATACCTGTAATCCCAGCATTTTGAGAGGCCAAGGTGGGAGGATCGCTTGAAACCAGGAGTTCGAGACCAGCCTGTGCAATATAGTGAGACTGTCTCCACAAAAAATAAAACAAAATTAGCCAGGCGTGGTGATGTGCACCTGTAGTAACAGCTACTCAGGATGCTGAGGTTTGCTTGAGCCTGGGAGTTTGAGGCTGCAGTGAGCCAAGACTGTGCACTGTAGTGCAGTGACACAGGGATACTGGATCTCAAAACAAACAAAACCAAACCCCTAAACGCACAAAGGATACAGGTGAAGAGATGCAGAGGGAGGGGCGAGGGATGGAAGAAGGAATGTGGAGCTTCCATGCCCTCCCTTGTATACTACTCTTCAGGAATCTTCACGCGTTCAGTTATCCTGGAAGCTCCCTGAACGCAGTCCTCTTAGGCCTTTCATGGAGACTTCCTTGGATAGGCATGATTGACAACCATGTAGAAATGTGATTGGGCAAAAAGTGTATGGTCTAACACAGTATGGAGACCCATCAAAGCCTGGCTGCTCAGATTCTTCTTGGATTTTCTGTGCAGCATTCCTTCCCCCAGGGTATGGGGCAAGACTCCTGAAATGGGGTCTCATGACTACAATCAGAAATGTGGGGGAAGACTGAGAGTGATGGCTCACATGTATAATCCCACCACTTTGGGAGGCTGAGGAAGGAGGATCGCTTGACGCCCAAAGTTCAAGACCAGCCTGGGCAACATAGTGAGACCATCATCTCTACAAAAAAAAAAAAAAATTAGTCAGGTGTCATGGTGCATGCCTCTAGTCCCAGCTGTAGTTGGGAGGTTGAGGATCCCTTGAGCCCAGGAGGTCACGGCTGCAGTGAGCTATGATTGCGCCACTATACTCCAGCCTAGGCAGCAGAGTGAGACACTGTCTCAAAAAAAAAAAAAAAAAAAAGTCTGGATACAGTGGCTTATGCCTATAATCCCAACATTTTGGGAGGCCAAGGCAGGAAGATCACTTGAGTCTGGGATTTCAAGACCAGCCTGTGCAACATAGTGAGACCTTATCCCTACAGGAAATAAAAAAATAAGCCAGGTGTAGTGGTATATACCTGTGGTCCCAGCCACTCAGGAGGCTGAGGTGGGAGGATGATTTGAGCCAGGGAAATCGAGGCTGCAGTGAGCCATGTTTGCACCACTGCAGTTGTGATCACCAGCATCCAGCCTGGGTGACATAGAGAGACCCTGTCTCGGGGAAAAAAAAAAAAATGCAGGGAAGATTGAGTCCTACTTTGGGAGAAAAAAGAAACAGGTGAAAGGAGGGCAGAAGGTCAGAAAGAGTCTGTTTTCTTTTTTTTTTTTTTTTAAAGATGGGGTTTCACCATGATGGCCAGGCTGGTTTTCAACTCCTGACCTCAGGTGATCCACCCACCTCAGCCTCCCGAAGTGCTAGGATTACAGGCGTGAGCCACCGCGCCCGGCCCGAAAGATTCTGTTTTCTAAGACTTGCTTTGCTTCTGAGGCCTACAGTGCCTCAACACTATAGCAGAAAACTATGACAAGGGCTATAGGAGTTATGAGACAGGAACTGTGAACAACAACAAAAAAACCCCCATATATAGCAACCCCACATCTCCCTCCCCAGTTATATATAAGAAAGTTCTGATAATCACATACTTTTACCTTCCCCACTTTTTGTTTTTGAGACAGAGTCTTGCTCTGTTGCCCAGGCTGCAGTGTAGTGACACAATTACAGCTCACTGCAACTTCAAGCTCCTTTACCTCCCTCAGTTTTTAATCGTTATATTATACTACTTTTCCTCTAGTAGTAAATATATTAGTTTACCTGCTTCAGAGTCCATGTCTGAACACTGGAACCACTGCCACCTGACCCACTGCCCAGAGTCTTCATGAGGGATTCTTTTTTTTGAGATGTAGTCTTGTTCTGTTGCCAGGCTGGAGTGCAGTGGCACGATCTCAGCTCCTGGGTTCAAGCAATTCCCCTGCCTCAGCCTCCCAGGTAGCTGGGACTACAGGTGGGCACACCATGCTCGGCTAATTTTTTGTATTTTACTAGAGATAGGGTTTCACCATGTTGGCCAGGATGGTCTCGATCTCCTGACCTTATGATCCGCTCGCCTTGGCTTCTCAAAGTGTTGGGATTACAGGTATGAACCACTGTGCCCTGCCCCCTTCAGAGGTTTTTACCCTGAGGTGATGTTGGATGGGGAGCTATGGCTTCAAGTGAAGGGAAGTTTCATAGGTAAAAAAGCCACACCTCCCAGTTTGGGGAATCTCCCAATTCCCAAAGAGTATAGAATGCCTGTAGTCCCTCAGAGAACCCACACAGGGTAAGACCCTGTCCTGCCTCAGAGCAGGAAGGGAGATTGGGTATGGTTGAGCAGGGCTCACATTAGCCTGATTCCTTCAAGAGTGAAGATAAAACAGTTTTACTGACAAAGAAGCTAGGAGACAGCAGAGGGGCCAATACCTTTTATAATTATTGTTAGGTTCCGAATACCAGTCTTGACGCTCAACATCTTACATGCTGTATTTGACCTAATCCTCAAAACAATTTTAGGAGGCAGATGTGCTACAGCAGAGGAAGCAGAAACTCAGAGAGTTTGGTAACTTGCTCAAGGTCTCCCAGCCAGTAAGGGGCCAAGCTTGGAATGGTGCTAGCTCTGCCTAGGGCAACCCACTGCCTCTCCCATTACAAGGAACAGTAGTTTAATATAGCTAACATCTGTGTAGCACTTCAAGGTTCACAGAGTGCCTTAAGACCCATTATCTCCACTGTGCCTCGGGAACCCTGTGCGGTGAGGCCTTCCACATCCCTTTGGGATAGCTGCCTGTCAGGGGTCCAGGCCTCTGTTCATTTCCCCCAGTAAGCATTGGAGATTCTTTGGAATTGGCTCTGACAAGCCACGGGAGAGGCTGAGGTGGAGTGGCTTGGCCAGTTGCTATGGTAACCCAGATGGCTGAGTGACCATTTTGAGGATTGCTATGGTGATGGGCTGCCGGTGGCAGGGATCCTGTCTTCCTGGGTGGCTGGCACCCTCCAGGCCTCTTAAATTGAGATGTTGCACTTTCTGAACAGAAGAGGGCAGCATGAGAGCAGGCAAAGGCTTCTTACCCCAGAGCAGATTTGGGAACTTGAGGCAAAGCTTATAAAGTGTTTCTAGGAGCTGGGCAAAAAGGGAATTTTGGCTGGGATTGGCTAAAGGCTGTGCCCAAGACGCGGGTGGAGCTGCACTTCTGAGACTAGGACTAGTTAATTTTTTTCCAAGAGCTAGCCAAAGGATAACACTTGGGGCTGCCCCTTCAGTGCCTGGCATCAGCTACTATTGGGAATATAAAAGGCACAGCAGACAGCTACCCTTGCAAGGAGGAATGGAGAGAGTATGTGCATGTGTGTGTGCACACACACTCACTACTAGCAAAGAATTTATTTTTTTTTGAGATGGAGTTTTGCTCTTGCTGCCCAGGCTGGAATGCAATGGCACGATTTTGGCTCACTGCAACCTCCACCTCCCAGGTTCAAGCGATTCTCCTGCCTCAGCTTCCCAAGTAGCTGGGATTACAGGGACCCACCACCACCCCTGGCTATTTTTTTTTTATTTTTAGTAGAGACAGGGTTTCACCATATTGGCCAGGCTGGTCTTGAACTCCTGACCTCAGATGATTGGCCTGCTTTGGCTTCCCAAGGTGCTGGGATTACAGGTGTGAGCCACCACACCTGGCCTAAGAATTTATTTATAAAGCATCAATTAACACAAAAAATAATGTAGCATGAACCAAAGTGAAGAAGAGCTGGGAATAAACTTTCTAGAGGTCGAGGAAGGAGCATGAGCAGAAAGAGAAATAATTTTGTACTTCCCTCTTTCCTCCCTACACATGACGTGCCCTCAGCCCTTGACCACTGAGTGGACACTGAATAGGATTCTCAATTGTCTTGAATCACAGATCTGGCTCCTTCCCCCAACCCCCATATGAGTTCAGTGAGGCATCCATTCTTTCCGCAAATATTTATTGAACATCTACTATGTGCAAAGTATTCTGTTAGGCCCAGTGATAAAGAAAGATGAAATAGATGTCTTTGCCCTCAAGAACCTATGAAATAAGAGATTAAGGAGGCAGTGATACAGACATCCACAGTACATGTACCTGAAATTCAAGACCAACATAGTGAGACCCTGTCTCAAAAAAAATTTTTTTAAAGCATGGCACAGTGGCTCACACCTGTAATCCCAGCACTTTGGGAGGCTGAGGCAGGCAGACTACTTGAGTCCAAGAGTTCGAGACCAGCTTGGACAACATGAGGAAATCCTGTCTCTACAAACAGTACGAGAATTAGCTAGGCGTGGTGGCATGTGCCTATAGTCTCAACTGCTGATGGGTTGGCTGGTGGGAGTGCTGAAGCAGGAGGATTGCTTGAGCCTAAGAAGCAAAGGTGTCAGTGAGCCGAGATTTCGCCACTGCACTCCAGCCTGGGCGACAGAGTGAGATGCTGTCTCTAAATAAATAAAGAGAAAAAAAAATCATGTCATTTGGGGTGAACTTTCAAGGTAGATTTCAGTAGGTGGTGTTGGGGGATGGGACATTCTAGGCAAAGGCTCAGAGTTTGATTATAGGGAAAGAAGGTACACAGGAGGGTGTCATAGGAGATCAGACTGAAAAGGAAGATAGATATCTAAATATGGAAGACTTGTAATGCCAGCCTTAGATAAGGGAGGCCGTGAGACAAACATTCTCTCTCCTTAAATACTCTAGCCTTCCAGCTAGTCAGTAGTCACAGCCAGCCGATATTTTAGGAACATCTGGTTCACTCATTCATGCATTTAATCAAAAATTTGGGCCAGGTGCAATGGCTCATGCCTGTAATCCCAGCACTTTGGGAGGCTGAGGTGGGCAGATTACTTGAGGTCAAAAGTTCAAGACCAGCCTAGCCAACATGGTGAAACCCCATCTCTACTAAAAATACAAAAATTAACCAGGTGTGGTGGCAGGCACCTGTAATCTCAGCTACTCAAGCTCTCCTTGCTGAGGCAAGGAGAATCGCTTGAACCCAGGAGAGAGAGGTTGCAGTGAGCCAGGATTACATTATTGCTTTCCAGCCTGGGCAACAGAGCAAGACTTGGTCTAAAAAAAATTTAAACAAATATAGAAACGTGTGTGTGTGTGTGTGTGTGTGTGTATGTGTGTGTGTGTCTGTGTGTGTATGTACGTATGTATGTGTATATTTTTAGAGACCAAATTTTGCCATGTTGCCCAGGCTGGTCTTGAACTCCTGGGCCCAAGCGATCCTCATGCCTTGGCCTCCCAAAGTGTTGGGATTACAGGTGAATGAACCAAAGGTCAAAGGTGAAGAAGAGCCACCATGCATAGTATTAAAGAATAGTTAATGAGTGCCTTGTATGTGCCAGATCATTTGCTAGGTGCTAAGGATCCTGTGGTGAGTAAGACGACAAACAGTCCGAGTCCTCACGGGGCTTACGATTTAGTTTGGCTAAAATATCTTGTACCATAACTTCAAGTGTGATGAGTGTTACCAAAGGGTAGAGGAAGACCTATTAATTGGAGGACGGGGGTCAAGGAAGGCTTCCCTCTGGGGAGTTTCAGCAGAAGCATGGGTAGGAGTGAGCCAGGCCAAAGGAGGAGAGTGATGAAGGGTTATAGTCTGGGAAGAAAGCAAGTAGACAGCCCTGAGGCGAGATAACACATTTGAGGAGCTGAAAGAAATAGAAATTGGCAGGGCTTTAGGGAGGGGGGCATTTGATGAGCCTTTAATTGGGAGGACACCAAGGATAAAGGGCTTTAATTTCCTTGTATTACCCTTCTCCTCCACTAGATGCCCTTCCGAGTACATTCTTCTGCTTCCCCCATTGCAGCCTTCTTAGAAATGCAGCAGCAGTCGGGTGCATCAGGAGCAAAAGAAAATCAAAGACCAAAAGGAGAAAGGCCCAGAGGTTTTGCGACTGTGTGGTCTGGCTATAAATTTAGACTGTTGCTTCAAAGAAGCGAAAAACTTCCCCTTCATAAACTTCCTTCTTCCCACCCCCCCTGGCAGCTGCTTTGTTCCTCTAGCCTTGTAAAATTTTCTCTGTATAAAACAGGAACATCAGCCAAACATGTGGACTTCCCCACTTTCCATTCATTAGAAGAATGCATTATTTCAAAATCTCCTGGGAGCATTTAAATGCAAATTTGGTCAAGAAAGCAATTTCAGTCTCAGAGAACCCCTTTAGCTGCAAACCAAAGCGGGTTTTTTCTTTGATTTCTGTGTTTCTTAATAGGAATCTCAACCCCTTGCCTTCTCCCCGCAACCCCTCCAGGTCTTCTCAGATTCTCACAGGAGACTCTTCCCCTTTTTGCCCCTGTTCTTTCTTCACCTTTGGCAAGCATCAGCCACTCATCTTGAGGAACCTGCTCACAAAGTGGCACATGTAGCAGCCCCAGGAGGGAATGGAGGGACTTTTCTATGTACTGTAATGGACCCGAGGAGGCAGATGTCTGTGTGGGGGCGAGATGTCTGTGTGGAGGTGTTTGTATGTGTGATTTTTGTCTGGGCTTTCTTAGCCCTGCTGGTATACAATAATATGGGAAATGTAGATGACTCAGCACTGACACAGTCAAGATCCCCAGAGTTAGCATTTCTATATTCTCTGCTGTTTACGAAAAATGTGCTTGTGCCATCAATCAGCAACTCATCCTGCATTTCCCACTAAAAGCCTTTTACTGAAAAATAAATATACTTCAAACTTATTCCCCTTCTTTTTGTAAACTGAGCTCATTAGTAGCTGACACCAGACTGAGAACTAGTTTTTTGTTTTGTTTTGTTTTGCACAGTGGATTAAACTGGAAGGAAATGAGCATTTGTCTAAGGATCCTCCCTGTCCTTCAGGCCCTTCCCTGCATGATCTCCATGCCTACAACTTGGGTAGACCAGCAACACTTGATAGGAAAAGATATGATTAATGATTTGCTCACCTGATTTCTGATCAGGGTGTGATGTGGAAACAAGCCACTTGCACCTATTATCGAGAAGCATCATTTTTTTCCCGTTACGGATGTGCTGAGCATTGACCAAAATATTTGGTGCTACTCACAAGGTACAAAGACACTTTCCCTAGCCTGGGGTTAAGAAGTCTCGCCTTCAAACTCTTGAGAATGGGAACTGGAATGGAAGCCCAAGTCCCAATTTTGGCTGCTCAGTGTTGCATGAATTCTTTTTTTACTTGCTAATGTGCCCTTATTGTGAGATCAGCCAATGTAACTTCTTACCCACAACCACCTCTCCAGACCTCCTGAAAAATCAAGTTAACAGGGGAGGATAATGGCTGAATGGGGGGTGGTGGGCAAAACGAGTCACCTACATTGACCAGAGTTTTTCATTCACTGCTTGTGTCCCCAGTGCACTCCATGAATGTTGGGATTGAATGATACACAACTGAATGTTGGATCAGATGATGTTGGGAGCTCTGTCCTCAAAATGGCCCCCAATAAATCCCTACCCATATTTTCCAGTTTCCTTTCTTTACTCTTTTTTTCCCCCTGATGGAAGAAGAATTGGCTTCCCCTTTTCTTCCCTGACCTGCTATGCTCCAGAGTCCTTTCTTTGTTCCCTGAGTCCTGGTTCCGTCTCAGGTTCCCACATTTCTCCCTTTTGAGCTCTGTCTCTCTGTTCAGATGGCTGTCGCAGTTTAATAATCCTGGAGGGTCTATTCCCCACAGATCTATGTTCCCCGCACCCCGTCTCTCCTCTTATCCATGGTGCAGTCAGAATCCTGTTTTAGGGCCTCCCTGGATTGTCATTTCTCCGGCTCTGGCTCCTTGGCCTGGTTTACTTCATAGTGCTGGATCTGCCCGGTCACTTCTCGTTCAGCTTCTTCTGTTTCTGGAAAACCCTTTGTTCCCGGGATTCTTTGTGGGCTCAGTGTCCTCCAGCCCCACACTGCAGCCCTGTCTGGATCTTGCCCTTGTCCTCGTTCTGACCGCGTCTAGCCCCGGGATCTGAGGCATCGTGGTCTTTCGCCCTCTGCCTTCCCTTCAGTTTCTCCAGGTCTTCCTCCAGCAGCCGTACAGGCCCCACTCGGTTTTCCTCCAGCCAGGGGGCTCCCTCCTTTGTCCCACTCCCGGCGTAGGTCAGCGCTGACTGGGGCTCCCGCCCGCTCTGTGGAGCCGGCCCGGGTCTCCCAGCCGTTCGGCCGGCCCAGCCTTTCATCCTGACGCGCGGAGCCTCCCACCCAGCGGGACTCCCTCGTGGACCGGCCTCTCGCGCACCTCGGCTCGGGCCTCAGTCCGGGCCGGGCGAGGGGTGGCAGCCCCTGGGGGACCCGTGTGGGCAGCCCGGGCCCAGCCGGCCGCAGCCCGGGGCCGAGGACTCGCCGGGCCGCGGAGGCGGCGGGGAGAGGGGGCGGGGAGCGGGCCGGGCCTGGCGCTCCTGACGGGAGGAGCCGCCGCCCGCCGTCGCCTGCGGCGGCCGCGCCGGGGCGGGTTGAGGGAGGAGCGGAGCGGACGGGTGGGGAGGCGGAAACGCGAGCCGGGACCGGCGGAGCGCGAGCGGACCCGGTGCGAGCGGGCTGAGGAGCTCCGGAGCGCGACTGCCGGGCCGGGCGAGGTGGGTGGACAGCGGACGGTTGAGAGAGAGGGCGCCGTCGCCGCCTCCGAGACGCACAAAGGGCCGAGGCTGGGGCCGCCGCCGCCGCCTTAGCGCGCGGGCCTGGAACCGGCAGCCCCCGGGGCTCGAGGAGAGCGCGGTGCGGGCGGCCATGGCCGGCTACGTGCCGGGTCAGCAGCCGGCCAACCGCAGCCAGGAGAAGGAGTTCGTGCAGGCGTACGAGGATGTCCTGGAGCGCTACAAAGGTAGGGCTGGGGACTGGCCGGCGCTGAGGCCCGCGGGCCGGCGCGGCGTGGCCTTCGCAGCCGGTCGGCTCGGCCGCTGCAGGTGGGGCGGCCGGGCGGGGTCGCACCTCACCGCGCCGGGCTTGGCCCTGAGCTGCTGCTCCTCGGGGCCAGTTTATTCACAGAGTTGAGCTAAGCCTTCGGAACCCGCTCCCCGGGCAGTCGGCGCGCTCACAGCGCCAGTTACGTGATTTGCCCTATTATCCGGCCCCAGCTGGAAGGAGGCGAGGCCAGGCGCTGGCCCGGAGACCGGCCGCCGTGGGGAGTTGCTGGGGAGGAGGAGGAGCTGGGCGCGGGAGAAGCACCCATTCTGCTCTGGGTGCGAGCTTTCTCCCGGAGGGGCTCGGACCTCTGCGTGCCCGCGGAGAGTCCCTCCCTCGCCCCCTTTTGTCTCCCTGAGTCTCGGATGAGTCGCGTGGAAGCCGAGGTTGGGAAGCACCTTGGTGTTTTCGGGGTGGGGTGGGCAGCGGTGTGGGTGAATGTGCAATTTTTGGTGGCGAGGCCTTCCCCGACCCCCATCTTTCCGGGGGTCTGGGCCTGCTGTAGGCTGGGATCTTTTTGTTTTTTTCCTCCAACATAAAGATTTGCCTTGGAGCTCGGATTTCAGCCCTGAAGGCTCTCTTGCGAGACACTTATGCAAGTTAATGGCTAATCTGCACCTTGGATGTATGGGAGAAAGTTTTGACAGACAGGGCCCGTGGACTGCATTTCCCTAACTGCTGTAGGTGCCCCTGAGTGGAAGCCAGGGATTCGTGGCCTTGGGAGGCCCTTGTCTTGCTCTTTAACATCCGGTTCTGGGATTTTGCTTTGGGTGGCAGTTATGCTTTCCACAGACAGGGAAAATTTCCCAGAAACGACACAGGCAGCATTTTCCCCCATTTTATTTAGCTCGGGCCCTTGTGACTAGGCCCTTCGTTTCTTTTCATCTGAAGCAGAGGAAACTTCAGCCCCTATGACTGAGTCCAGCATGCTTGTTTACGACACCTACCCAGTGAAGGGAAACTAATGAAGAAGCTGTAAAACGCCTCCCTCCCTTTTTTTTCTTGTGGCATTAGAACTCCGCTTGGGAATGCAGCAGGAAGAAAAATAGACATGAAATGCGAAAAAGAACCTACTAGGGTTTCTACTTGTTCCCTCTGCATCAGCTCCTGTAAACTGTCCAGCTTTTCCTGCCTGCAGCAAGTTTTCTGTCAACCCCCTGTGGTCTTTCTTTTAAGAAATGTGGTTCATTTCAGAGCACAAAGAGGTTAGATTGTGCTGCTGAACTTCATTGAAAAAATGCTACTCAGTGAATGGTTCCATTAAGTTTCCTTTGCAGGCTTTTGAGCAGCGCTGCTCTCTTCAGAGGAGGGAGATACATTGGGACCGTCTTGGGCTGTGACAGCTTCAAACCAGCAGAATTAAGATCCAAAATAGGTGAAGAAATCTCAGTCCCTCACTGGATGGTAGTGCTGGTGACCTCCAGCAGAAAGGAAGTTGGACTCCTAGCAAATGAGCTGGGAAAGAAGGAGGCAGTACGGCTTGTTCCAGGAGAGACTTTTTGTTCAGTTTTTTTTTTGTTCAGTTTTTTTTTTTTAAACTGTCTCACTCAGTTTGGCTTTCCTCTGAAGGACTTTGATCAGGTGTATAGGAACTTAATCCTTCCCAGACACAGGTCTCTTTCTTGAGGGGAGGAATGAGTCAAAAATGGTTGCCCAAAGTAAATTAACTTGAGTTGTAAAAGGTGGTCTGGCAGTCTGCTCTTGAGATTGGTGTAGAACAATCTCTCTTTTTCCCCTGCCCCCTCCACCACTGCACCATTCCCACTGGGAAGTTAGAGTGGCTGAGCATCCGAGCCTTTGTTACTTTGCTGTATGGAATTCCTGCATTTTCCAGACTTAGATACCCCGTTACTACCTTAATAGGAGAATAGTTTGCCTAAGCAGAGGAGTGAGCTGGAACCTACAGAGTAACCAGGGGAAGTAGTTTGTGAGGATCATGCCAAGTATTGGTTTTGGAAAGAGTTGGGAAAATAGATATCGATGATGGGTGGGGTGTTGTAGATCCTTATTGGCTGGTCACCACATTACTTGGATCTCTTTCTGCTGCTATTAATTTGTAGTCATCTCATTCTACAGACAAGAAAGTTTTTTTTTTTCCTCACTCTGTTGCCCAGGCTGGAGTGCAGTGGTGCGATCTTGGCTCACTGCAACCTCTGCTTCCCAGGTTCAATTCTCCTGCCTCAGCCTCCTGAGTAGCTGGGATCACAGGTGTGCGCCACCATGCCCGACTAATTTTTGTATTTTTTGTAGAGACGGATTTTCACCATTTTGGTCAGGCTGGTCTCAAACTCTGAAAGTGCTGGGTTTATAGGCGTGAGCCACCAGGCAGGCCTGACACAGGATTTTTATATGCAGAAGGAGAGCTAAAATTTTCAGCTGCATAAGCTGCCCCTAGGGCAAAGGTGAGAAGGGCAGTAATTCATTTGCAGTGTGAGGGAAGCAGAGCTGTGTGTAGTGCAGCTGTATTAGGAATGGTAGTCAAGTATGGGTTTTCCAGAACTGTGCTTGACAACCATTTTTTTTCTGTGTGGTGGCAGTGAGCATGGTCTTGGCAGGATTAGATGATCCAGCATGGAAATAAATGCTCTCCCTTATTTCCTAAATGTTCCAAAGGTTCTTTCAGATAGCTGGCTAGTAAATAGGAGGCATTAGATAATAACTGGATTCTAACATTTCAGAGTGGGCCGCAACCAAGAGAACCAGGGTATAGCCTTCATTCCTCCAATTCTTTGACAGTCATTAAAATCTCTCTTGGAAGTGACACAATGTTAGGTCGGTGATGCCAGAATTCTGAATAAGATGTGGTTCCTGCCCTTGGTTATTCACATCTAGTAAGGGAAAGAAACATGCAAACAAGTAGTTATGATACTGTGATAGATGCTACAAGAGACATACTATAAAATCAAGAGGAAGGCTGAACCCTGTTTGGGTTTACCTGGGAGATTTGACAAAGGAGGTGACACTTGAGAGGGCTTTTAAGGATGAATAGGATTTAGCTAGATAGAAGAGAGGGTGGAGTGGGGAGAAGACAGAGAAAGTTTACCTAGCACATGCAAAGGTATGCAGGTGTGATAGTGAATGGGAGGGTTTTAAGGAATGAGAGTAGTTGGGTGCCACTAAAGGGCTGGAGTTTTGGTGGGAACACATGATATTGGAAATAATCCAGGGTCTAGCTTGTAAAGATTCTTTTTTGGCTTTAATCCATGGGCAGTGAGGGAGTCATTGTAGATTTTAAAAGTGGAACAACAGCTGGGTGCAGTGGCTCACGCCTGTAATCCCAGCACTTTGGGAGGCTGAGGTAGGTGCATCACCTGAGACCAGTCTGGCCAACATGGTGAAACCCCGTCTCTACTAAAAATACAAAAATTGGCTGGACGTGGTGGCACACGCACGTAATTCCAGTTACTCAGGAGGCTGAAGTGGGAGAATCACTTGAACTCAGGAGGCGGAGGTTGCAGTGAGCCAAGATGGCACCATTGAATTCCAGCCTGGGTGAGAAAAGCGAAACTCCGTCTCAAAAAAAAAAAAAAAAAGAAGCAACAATTAGTATGCCAATTTTATTAATTTGTAATAGGAGAACACCTGTCCAGTGACATTTATATTTATATTGGTCTCCAGGAATATTTATATTGGTCTCTGTGGCACCTTCTTCTAGTATCGAAGTGCTTATGAAGTTGAGTTACTAATCAGATGGTTAGCTTGTAAATAAGGAAACAAAAGAGAAGTAAATCAGTTCAAGGAATATTTCGTCCAGATGGTACTGGCCAGTCACAAAGTTTTCTTCTCTGTGGATTGAGGTCCTTATGAACACCAGAGGAAATTAAGGAATAGTCACGGAGGTAGGAGAACCAGGATTTTATTCCTCTCCTAGGATAGAGACCAACTCTACTGAAGAAGCAGGTCACATATGAGCATTGTTTTAGGTTTTAAAGACGAGGGTTAAAAACCAGCACATTTAGTTGTTGGTGATTGCTTCAGATGAAATTAGACTTTGGTTTTCACAAAGCTTTAAGGACTAAATAGTCTTTACTTGCTGGACTGGACTAGAGTAAAAGAGAACATTCACATTTCAACATTCGTAACATCGGTCTGGTACTTACAAAATTCAGAATTCTCACTAGGTGTTGTGGGTTATATGAAGCTAGTTAGGACCAATTTTCATTTATTCTAGTGCAGAAAATAACTTATAAAACTTACAGCACAAAGGGTTAGGAGTGAAGAGTCTGCGTATTACTTAATTGATATAGTAGAAAGCCTATGCTTTGGATTTCTTCTGTTTTGGGCTCCAGTCCTAGTTTTTGCCAGTTAGCTTCTACTGTGTGACCTTGGAAAAGGTTTCTCTGATCTTCTGTGTTTTACATCGGTTAAAATAGGGATGATAATACTACATTCTTGGAATTCATGAGAATATAAATGAGCTCTGGGCATATATATTAGTCCTTTAATGTTTGTTTTATTTTTTTTTGAGATGGAGTCTTGCTCTTTTGCCCAGGCTGGAGTGCAGTGGCACGATCTTGGCTCACTGCAACCTCTACCTTCTGGATTCAAGCAATTCTCCTGCCTCAGCCTCCTGAGTAGCTAGGATTATGGACACACACCACCATGCCCGCTGAATTTATTTTTTATTTTTTTAGTAGAGATGGGGTTTCACCATGTTGTCCAGGCTGGTCTCAAACTCCTGACTTTGTGATCCGCCTGCCTCAGCCTCCCAAAGTGCTGGGATTACAGGTGTGAGCCTCTATGTCCGGGCTATTTGAAGGATTCTTTAATGTTTAGAAAGATGTTGATGTATATCTTATTTAAGCTTTATAATATCCTGAAGGATAGTATTGCACAGATGAGTAAATTAGGCATAAAGACTTAAAATTACTGTCTAAGAGCCAGGCTCCAGATTTCCGGGTGAAGTTTTACATTGTATCACAGAAGAAAGTTTTAAAATCACAGCAGATGACTTGGGTTAAGTGAGATAATTGTGAAAATGCTTTAATTGTTAGTGTCATTGTTGTTGGTTTTAATTTCTGAAGTATAGTCACACACTTTAAGTGACATACGTTTTCATGTCTCTGAACTGTGGAGAATTTCTTTTCCCCTTATAATGGGAGAAGTTTTATGGTATATCAGTCGCTTTGAAATTTTCATACAAAAATAATGTAGTACAAAATGATGAAATTTTGTTAACACAGTGATTGGAAAATATGGACTGAGGATTTGGGATTGTTTGCCTAAGCGACTCTGAAGCAACCTCTTGGTTATATGTAGACTCAGCTTATTTATCTTTTTAAATGAATATTGTTCTTTTTCTTCTTTTTCTTTTCTTTTTCTTTTTTTTTCTTTTTTTTGAGACACGGTCTTGCTTTGTTGCCCATGCTAGAGTGCAGTGTGGTGAGATCAGGGTTCACTGCAGCCTCCACCTCCCAGGCTGAAGTGATCTTCCCGCCTCCCAAGTAGCTGGTACTGTAGGTACATGCTACCATGCCTGGGTAATTTTAAAATATTTTGAAGAGACAAGGTCTCACTATGTTGCCCAGGCTGGTCTCAAACCTCTGGCCTCAAGTGATCATCCCGCCTTGGCCTCCCAAAGTGCTGAGATTACAGGCTTGAGCCACTGTGCCTGGCCTACACTCAGTTTTTAAGTTTCTTTTTAGAACAAAGTACTAGAGTTGGAGTGGTTAGCTTTTAGCCAGAACAAAAGAGTAATTGCTACTTCTGGACATGAACACTGTTAATTCAGAAAGTGAGTCAAGTCCGTCTGCTGGGAAATCACAAGTTTTGGCCACATTCATGCTGTTGAAATAATAAAATGTGTCCATGTGCTAACAGTGCTTATGGGAGCTACTGCCTTGTCTTGGGCTTGATGGCAAGTAATGTAATACAAACCAGGGAGATGCACCAGCTGAAGCCTATTATTCTGGTATTTTTTTCAGTGCCAATTCCAGGTTTAAGAGATCATGGTGGAAAGAATACTTCAGAGTGCACATCTGAGAACAGAAACATCCCAAGATCAAAAATCACAAATGATCAATTATAGATTGTAAGGAGTCTGTTGTGTTTTCTCAGTGTTCTTGAAAACACCCAGTCTTTCCTCCTTTTTCTAAGTAAGGTTACTCCTTTCAGCTTCTGGTAATTATATATTGAGCCATGTTGTGACTAGGTTGTATGGAATGCTAAAGCTCCTGCTTTTACTCTCATGGTTTTGATTGGAGTTGAAGCCTCTTTTGTCTGGCTTCAACTGGTGGCATTTACTAATTTTCTGGCCTGGTAAATGCCTTGTGGTATCTAAGAATGTTTATTTCAGTTTTTTTGAGACGGAGTCACCCATGCTAGAGTGCAGTTGGTAACATTGTAGCTCACTGTAGCTCACTGTAACCTCAAACTTTTGGGCTCAAGTGATCCTCCCATCTCAGCCTCCCGAGTAGCTAGGATTAAAGGTGCATGCCACCATGACCAGCTAATTATTTTATATTTTAATAGAGATAGGCTCTTGCATTGTTGTCCAGACTAGTCTTGAACTCTTGGCTTTAAGCCATCCTCTTGCCTTGGCCTCCCAAAATGCTGGGATTTCAGGAGGGTATTTTCTGAAAGTAACCAGTTTGTTACATCTAATGAATATTTTTTTTTCTTCAGAGTGTCTAAGCTCCTGAAGTAAGTAAATTAGAATGAATCTCTGATTCTTTGTCTCTAGCTTTCAGGGCGTTTTTTTTTCTTTTCTATTTTTTTTTTTTATTAAAGAAAAAGAAAAGGAGAAAGAAAGAGCAAAAGAAAGAAAAAAAAGAATGAAAGAGAGAAAGAAAGAGGAAGAGAAAGAGGGAGAGAGAACGGGATTCTTGTTTTATTGCCCAGGCTAGAATGCAGTCTAAAAATGGGTATTAAAAA
>CAUYQU010040768.1:0-22724 GCA_963574635.1 Cheracebus regulus
AAAACTTGTTTGGAAATGCAGTGAGCACTCACCCTCTGCGTTGTTCTTGCTGGGAACTGCACTTCAGAGCTGTTCCTATTCAGCCTTCTTGGATCCTCTCCCCTCAAATTTCACCAAATGTGTTAGTTATATCTTTATAGCCAGAGAAGGAAAAAAATACATATTTTTCTTGTCCAGGATTTAATCTAGCATCACATGTCACATTTAGTTATTTCTAGTCTTCTTTAAGCTATTTGTCCTTCTTTCACTTTTCTTTTTTGAAACTTATACGGCAATTATTTTGTAGAACGACCTTATTTGGGTTTGTCTGATGTTTCCTCAAGACTAGATTCCGGTTATGTATTTTTGACAGAAATGCCACAAAAGTGATATTGTGTCCTTCTCAGAGCATCATATTAGGAGGCACATAATGTTGATTTGTCCCACTGCTGGAGGTAATAACTTTGGTCAATTGGATAAGGTGGTGTCTGCCAGGCTTTGTCTTTCATTGCAAAGTTAATATTTTCAATTGGTAATTAAACCTTGGGAAATACTTTGAGATGATATATATTCTGTTTCTCATCAGACTTTACCTACTGATTTTCGCATCCTTTGATGATTACTGTTTGAGGTATAATGGTTGTAAAATGGTGAATTTTCTGCTTCCATTATTTCTCCTACATTATTAGTTGTTACTCTACTGTAAGACAGAGTTTTCCTCCTTCCCTCCCAATCCATCCATCCATCCATCTATCCATCTACCTACTCATCTTCCATTCAGTCAGTTTGGATTCATAGATAATTATTTTATTTAATGAATTATGCTTTGTTACCAGCATTAGCGATTTTGATGATCAAAGTTATCCCAGATTAGTCCTGTGAGAGCTCCTCCAAGCTGATTCCTGTGTCTTTTTGACACGCTGCTATCACTCTTTGAGCACTTCCTTACTTTCGATTACTACAAGGTATTCCAGACTCATCTTGTACTTTCCCAGATCAAACCCTGTAGTCTGGTATTTTTCTAAAACCCTGATTCTTTTAATAGAGAATTGTGTATAAAAACAAACCAAGACCTGGAATAGGTCTGTTCATTGCCAGAGTGTTGTTGTTTCTAGGCTCCGTCATACATATACACACGTGTGTAGTATATATATTATGTAAATACACACACACACACACACACACACACACACACACACACACACATCCATTCATCTATCTACCTACCTACTTATCGATCTTTCTTAAAAACCATGAGTTCATACTGATACTACCAATTCCAGTCCAACACTATAGGATTCATTTTAACTTTCCCCCTTTCTATATATATATATAATTTCCTCCTCCAACAGTGAAAAACCTGGTTTCAGTTACCCACAGTGTATTTGCTTATTTGCTTAATCCTAGAATACACAGAATGTAGTTTCAGAATTGTTAACACATGCTGGTGTGGGAAACAAATTTATTAAACAGAATTCAATATTTGCTGCAGTCTTTTTGCCCTAGCCTGAGAATGCAGAGGCAAAGTACTGGTTCAAAACTTCCATTATCACCCATTACCTGCACCGTGTTTTATCATTCATTTAACATACAGTTTGGTTCATTTGCTTCCATCTGTATTTGATGCTAGTGTTTTCTCCTTTTATCCTTGTTGATTGTATTTACTAAAAACACTGAGTACATAAAACATTAACATGGTTCTGACAGTCAGAACAGAACCGTACAAAAACATGAATGCAGAGAAGTGTCACCTTCTCCATCTTCTCTACACTGCTCCCACCATCTTATTCTTTTCATCTGTCAGGCTAAAAAAAGACATCAGAGAAAAACATATCCTAATATGATGAGTTTATCTGGGAGTAAACAAAAAGGATTATAATCTGGGAAACACAGCTATAGCAAGCCATAGGTACAGGTACATCAAGCCAAACATAAAGGAAAATTTTTGCTAGCAAGGATAAGTTATGTAAGCTGCTTGGAGACAGAGTTTATTGGTTCTGGAGGCTCAAAGCTAGAGTTAGCATTAGTTCATTGGTGAGATGCCATTGCTAGGCAAGTATTCTTTTGAGGGCGTCTTATCAGAATTGCTATAGTCTTAAAGAGTTTCTAGTGATAAACCTGGTCATAGAAATAGGTGCATACATGTACAATGCAGATCATGAAAAGCATGAGATGTGTAAGAGATGAAGGAATTTCTTATGGGGTTATTTTAGAAAGTCTTTGAAATAGTCCTTATCTCAGACATGCAAGCATGAGCTGTCCTCCTTTGTGTTTTCCTGGCTCTGGTTTGCTTGGATCTGACAAAAGTGACTTTATCTTGCTATCTGCCACTTTAGTCACTCCATTTCCACCCACTCCTGAATGAAACCAGTCGCATTTTATAGATGTCATCCTCATTTATTTTTATAGCTGCAGACTATTCCATCTGATGAATGTACCGTAGTTCATTCAACCATTTTCCTACATAAAGTCATTTTGGTTGTTTCTAATATTTTTCAATTATAAACAATGCTACAATGAAAATCCTTGAACATATGTATTTTAGTATATATTTGAATATGTATGACCAGGGTAAATTATAGTTAAGGGGGAAAAGCATGTGTCATTTTGTTAGATATTGTCAAATTCTCCCTCATTAGGGTGTACGAATTTCCATTCCCATCAGAAATGCATGAATGTCTATTTTTTTCAAGCCTTGCCAACAGAATGTGTGAGTGTATATTTATGTTTTTGCCAATTCTGCTAGGTGAGGGATAATATGCCCTTGAGCCTCTGTTAACTGACACAGCAGTAGAACTCCAAGGTGTTGATCCTTGGATTCATGTTTCTCAACTTTAGAGACACACATAGCTTTTTCCTGACCACTGGGCATCCATTCCACCAGGAGCTCCTAAACAGAGCCATTAGAAATCCCCCAAAAGTCCTGACTGCAGAAGTTGGCAGCTTCTGCTCAAGAAGACAGAACAAGATTAACTTTTATATTCTTCAGGACCTTTTTTCTTTTCCATTATCACACTTTGATACCCTCTAAAACACTAGAACACCTTTTAGAATGCTTATCTGATCAACTTGATCTTTGCCTTATTAATTTTGACCTCTGTGGTCTCTTTCTACCACTTAAGAAAAAAACAAAACTCTCTTTGTGTCTTTCTCAAACCATAGCTACTGCTCTGAATTTAACTAATTACTGACAAAATTTAGTAAGTATCCCTTCAGACACTTTAGAAAGCACAGGCCCTTTCTCGTACTTGTTTGCCTTACACCACAAATCCCAACCTTTAGTCCTGTAAAAACTGGAGCTTGATGTCACATCAATGGAATGCTTCTGCCAATGTCATCACAATTCTTTCAGCACGACCTGGCTGTCATGAGTGAGCACTAATATTGGGCTATCCTTGCTACAGCTACTACTCTGTTCTCTTCAGAGACACTCAGGCTTGCTTCTCAAAAACTGTTTAACTCTACTCGAAAACAGCCCACAAAAAATTCTGACTCACAGTTGTTGTGCTAAAATGAACTGTATGTTTCCATACAGTCTGTGCCCCACACAGATGCTACCGAAGGAGAAATCAGGCTTGCACCGCCTGCTGTAATATAGGAAGTAGATGTTACCACATCAATACATATTCCTTTCATACATTGCTAGCGTAGTCATGCAGTTCATTAGATAGATGTGATAAAATGAACTTAGCCAGTTTTAAATATAATTTTGTATTTATGTGCTCTTTGAGTTTATTCATATGGAAACAGGATCATTATCTTCTAATATACATTTTACAACTTGTATGGCTATTTCTTGAGAATAAGCTGACAGATTTGGATTGATGGGTGAAATGTAAGCTTATATGTTAAAGGGTTTTTAAAAAAATCTGTAATGCTAAACTATTATCCAGTGAGGTTTTATTAGTCTATAATCCCAACAGCAGTCTACTCATTGTCAGCCTGCTTACACCCATGCCAGCACTGGAATTAGCTCACCTTTTCATCTTCGCTGGAGCGCAAGGTGATCCAGCAGCAACAAATGGTGTCGTTTTTTTCTCTAGTTAGAAATTCTTGGGTTACTGGTGAAGGTGAACTTTCCTTCTGTTGTTTGGCTGGACTCTAGGCAAAAGCTGGAGTGAAGCAACTGGAAATGCTGCTTTCTGAAGAGGCCTGGAGAGACCATTCTCTGTGCTGCAGAGGGGCCTGTTTGTGAGAAGAGGTAGCCTAAAGGGATGTTATCATTGTTATTCTCTCCTGAACAATTTCATAGGAAAGAAATTGTTCTTTCCTATGCCTCATGGAAAGGTCCAGGAAGAGGGAAAGGGGTTCCTGTGTTTATGCCACTTGGAGATGGCACAAGACAAACATGGCAGCAGAAAGAGAAAAAGAGGAGGTTATATCAGACACAGTGAATGATGGGAAGCAATTTCAGAGAATCAGGAAACTGTTAACTAGAAAGTGAGGCTGAGGAAGTGTCTTATGAGAAATGGACAAGGACTCGATTTACACAGTAATGAGAGGGACACAGAGAGAAATGCAAACAGGCGGCGACTGGCACAGAGGCAGCAGGGCTGCAAGGAATGGAGTGGATGTCGCCCACTGTGGAGCTCTGAGCTGCACCAGCCTAAGCGCAGGGGACCAGAGTGAAGAGCCCCACCTTCTCAAGGAGGCAGAGGCTTTCCACATTTGCTCTAAACTCTCCTTTCCTCCCAAATAAAATGGCCCTGTCTGTCCCATGGCCTCTGCCTCAACTACAGAAATATCTGATCCCCTGAGGGCAGGGAAGGAGAAGTGTGCCAGTACTGACTGGGGAATGGCTCCAGTGAGGGGAAGAAGGCCTCACAGGGTAGGTGGGGGACTACCAGTATTCATGTGAGCAGCCCCACTCCTCAGCATCCGGGATGACACAGAAGGAACACAAAAGCCCATGTCCCAGAATCCTGGAGGGATGTGGCAGGAGACTGGCCCCTGAGGCCAACTCAGATGCTATGTTTCCACTTTCTCTCCAACATCTCAGGCTGATTTCTCAGGTTCCCTGTTTCAAGGTATGATATAATGACAGAATCGTACTTCAGTTTATCAGGCTACACGAGTGGTGTCCAAAGGCCTCACACAGATGCCTAACTCCATCCTCTCTGAGGATATGATACCTCAGATTAAAATCTTCCGGAAGCTAAAGGTTCTTAAAAGTATAGGAAAGATTCTGACAACAGGCATCAGTGAACTCAACATTTTTCAAACTGTAAGAGAGGTGTGAAGTGTAAAATATTTTTCGACATCACTGCCTTAGTAGAAGAGAGAAACTAACTTCACATTTAAGTTAAAATAAAAACTAAACAAAACTGTGTGTGCGTGTGTACTGTTTGTAAATAATTCTGGAAGGACACCCTCCCAGTGGGTAGAAGTGGACTCCACTGGACGGGGAGTGAGAGTGATTGAGGAGTTTGAAGTGGGCCCTGCATGCTTTATTCTGTGTGCCTCTGTACCACTGGTTTTAAAAAAACCATGCATTTACACAGTACCTTTGTAGTGACCAATTGATAAAGAACATGGAATATGAAAGAAATAGAAGGCCTGCCACTTAGTTGTTCAAGAAATGCAATTTTATGAATGTGTAAATGAATACCCATGATTACTGAATCAGATAACCATTCATATCCTCTTGGCCTTACCCATCTCAGCACCTCTCTTCCAGCCTGTACTGCAAACCTCTTGCCTCCATCCCGGGGGTTCCCTGTTGAGGTTGTTGCTGATCTGTCTTTGGTGCTTTTATGTTAGCAGCCTCTAGGTGCAGAGGATTCATATCCCACCAGGTAAACCTCTGGCCAGTGGGTGCATTCTTTTTTTTTTTTTAGTTTCATATATATATATATATATATATATATTATTGCACTTTAGGTTCTGGGGTACATGTGCAGAACATGTAGGATTGTTGCATAGGTACATACATGGCAATGTGGTGTGCTGCCTCCATCCCCCCATCACCTATATCTGCATTTCTCCACATTATCCCTCCCCAATGTCCCCACCTGCCACTGTCCCTCCCCTATTTACCCCCAACAGACCCCAGTGTGTGATACTCCCCTCCCTGTGTCCATGTGTTCTCATTATTAAACACCTGCCTATGAGTGAGAACATGTGGTATTTGATTTTCTGTTCTTGTGTCAGTTTGCTGAGAATGATGGTTTCCAGATTCATCCATGTCCCTACAAAGGACACGAACTCATCATTTTTTATGGTTGCGTAGTATTCCATGGTGTGTATGTGCCACATTTTCCTTGTTCAGTCTATCATCGACGGGCATTTGGGTTGGTTCCAGGTCTTTGCTATTGTAAACAGTGCCGCAATGGACATATGTGTGCGTGTGTCTTTATAATAGAACCATTTATAATCCTTTGGATATATCCCCAGTAATGGGATTGCTGGGTCAAATGGAATTTCTATTTCTAGGTCCTTGAGGAATTGCAACACTGTCTTCCACAATGGTTGAGCGAATTTACACTCCCACCAACAGTGTAGAAGTGTTCCTATTTCTCCACATCCTCTCTGGCATCAGTTGTCTCCAGATTTTTTAATGATCACCATTCTAACTGGTGTGAGATGGTATCTCAATGTAGTTTTGATTTGCATTTCTCTAATGACCAGTGATGATGAACATTTTTTCATGTTTGTTGGCCTCATATATGTCTTCTTTTGAAAAGTGTCTCTTCATGTCCTTGGCCCACTTTTGAATGGGGTTGTCTTTTTCTTGTAAATCTGTTTTTAGTTTTTGTAGATTCTGCACGTGAGATGAGTTTCCTGGATACAGCACGCTGATGCATTTTGACTTTTTATCCAATTTGCCAGTCTGTGTCTTTTGATTGGGGCATTTAGCCCATTTACATTTAGTGTGAATTTGATTCTGCCATTTTGATGATAGCTGGTCGTTTTGCCTGTTAGTTGATACAGTTTCTTCATTGTGTCAATGGTCTTTACCATTTGGTACATTTTTGGAGTGGCTGGTACTGGTTGTTCCTTTCCTTGTTTAGTGCTTCTTTCAGGAGCTCTTGTAGGGCAGGTCTGGTGGTAATGACATCTCTCAGCAATTGCTTGTTCATAAAGGATTTTATTTCTTCTTCACTTATGAAGCTTAGTTTTGCTGGTTATGAAATTCTAGGTTGAAAGTTATTTTCTTTAAGGATGTTGAATATTGTCCCCTACTCTCTTCTGGCTTGTAGGGTTTCTGCTGAGAGATCCACTGTGAGTCTGATGCTTCCCTTTCTGGATAACCCAACCTTCCTCTCTGGCTGCCCTTAACATTTTTTCCTTCATTTCAACCCTGGTGAATCTGACAATTATGTGCCTTGGGGTTCCTCTTCTTGAGGAATATCTTTGTGTGGTGTTCTCTGTATTTCCTGGACTTGAATATTGGCCTGCCTTGCTAGGATGCAGAAGTTCTCCCGGATAATATCCTGAAGAGTGTTTTCCAGCTTGGACTCATTCTCTCTGTCACATTCAGGTACACCTATCAAACATAGATTAGGTCTTTTCACATAGTCCCATATTTCTTGGAGGCTTTGTTCATTTCTTTTCACTCTTTTTTCTCTAATCTTGCCTTCTGCTTTTATTTCATTGAGCTGATCTTCAATCTCTGATATCCTTTCTTCTGCTCGGTCGATTTGGCTATTGAAACTTGTGTATGCTTCATGAAGTTCTCGTGTTGTGTTTTTCAGCTCCATTAAGTCATTTATATTCTTCTCTAAGCTGTTTATTCTAGTTAGTATTTTGTCAAACATTTTTTTCAAGGTTCTTATTTTCTTTGCATTGGGTTAGAACATGTTCTTTTAGCTCTGAGAAGTTTGTTATTACCCACCTTCTGAAGCCTGTTTCTGTTAATTCATCAGACTCATTCTCCATTCAGCTTTGATCCTTAGCTGGTGAGGAGTTGTGATCCCTTTGAAGAGGAAAGGCATTCTGGGTGTTTTCTTCATTTTTGTGCCAATTTCTTCTCATCTTAGTGGATTTATCTACCTGTGGTCTTTGTAGTTGGTGACTTTCAGATGGTGTCTCTGAGTGGACGTCCTTTTTGTTGATGATGAAGTTATTTCTTTCTGTTTTTTAGTTGTCCTTCTAACAGTCAGGCCCCTCTGCTGTAGGACTGCTGGAGGTCTTCTCCAGACCCTGCTTGCCTGGGGATCACCTATGGAGGCTGCAGAACAGTAAAGGTTGCTGCCAGTTTCTTCTTCTGTTATCTTCATCCCAGAAGGATATCCGCCATATGTCAGCCTTAGCTATCCTTTATGAGGTATCTCTTTGGATATATGGGAGTTGGGGAGCTGCTTGAGGAGACAGTCTGTCCCTTATAGGAGCTCAAGTGCTGAGCTGTGAGCTCCGTTGTTCCATTCAGAGCTGCTGGGCAGGTATGTTTAAGTCTGCTGCAGCGGAACTCATAACCACCTTTTTCCCCAGGTGCTCTGTCCTGGGAAGGTGGGGCTTTATTTATAAGTGCCTAACATGATGCTGCCTTTTTTCAGAGCTGCCAGGCCCAGCAAGAAGTTAGCCTAGTCATAGTCTGCCAGCAGAGGCGTTGCTGAGCTGCCATGGGCTCTGCTCAGCTGCTGTGTGAACTTCCTTGCGGTTTTGTTTACAGAGGTATAGTTAGAACTGCCTTGGTAATGTTGGTCTGCCTCAGTAACAGTGGACTGCCTCGCTAAGGTTGGACTGCCTTAGTAGTGGTGGACTGCCTTGGTAATGGCAGACACCCTTCCCCCTACAGAGCTGGACCATCCTGGGTCCAGCTGCGCTTGCTGTGAAACTCTCAATCCAGAGCATTTCAGATTGCTGGTCTTTGTGGGGATGGGACCAGTGGGTGCATCCTGTACCGTTTCCCCTCCATGGGTGGCCCAGAGGATGTGATTTATATGGCTCATTAGAGGCTGGATCTGCGGAACTGTGCACTTGGGGAGAGCCAGCCTGTAAGGTGGAGTCCTGTTGGCTCTCTGTGTCCCTGCTTCATTCTTCTTGTCCAGCTTACCTGCTCCCCGGGGTCTTGCTCCCTAACAAAGTAGGAGCACACGAATCCTCTGCCTTAGGCTCTGCTCTTTAGAGAGCCAAGGCTAAGACACCACCTTAGTCACTAGGTTCTTGAGCTTCTTTAGATGCTTCAGAGCCCATTTTCCTTCCTTCCTTGCCATTGCAGTGTGAAGGGCCCTGCTTCCTTATCAGGTGATGTGGGGTGGCAGAAGTTCTTAATTCAGTCAGAAGCCTTACAACTGTTAGCTGTGTGGTTGGCCAGGAGATTCAGACTTGGATATATCCTTTAATTTACTATAAAATGGGGATGACATACTGCATCTTACAAGGATTTCGTAAAAGCAGATCATGGAGAAGGAGGCAAGTTATAACCTGAGAATCTCTTTTGTTTCCCATGGGGTCCTCTGCCCTGACCCCCAGCCCTTTGTTTAACTTGTGTCATCTGATACTCAGTATTGTAGCTTTTTGTCCAAATGTTACTCCCTGTAAATATGCTGTTATACATACTGTTAACACCTCTTTGCTTTTTCTATGGGACCTACAGGCCACCATATTTAGAACTAGTTACCTTATTAAAAAAGAAAAAACAACAACAAAAAAATACACTGAAATGTTTACAAATGCACTGAAAACAACTGGCCATTTGGACTTTACAAGATGCTTTAAATTCTAGCTCATTTAATTCAACCTTTAAGATTCTTCCATTGTTTTATTTTTCTCTTTCTTTATTTTTGGTCCTCCTTTTCTTTGTCTTTCTCTCCACTTTTCCCTCAATCATTTGACTTGTCTTTCTTATCCTACACAGAGTTTCTATGAGGGCAAGGGATGAGTTCAGACTCACATTTCACCCCCAGGGAGGCAGTCATTTTTTTTTTTTTCCTTTTTTGAGACAGATTGTCTCTGTCACCCAGGCTGGAATGCAGTGGTGCGATCTTGGCTCACTTCAAACTCTGCCTCCTGGGTTAAAGTGATTCTCCTGCCTCAGCCTCCTGAGTAGGTGGGATTATAGGTGCCCACCACCATGCCCGGCTAAGTTTTGTATGTTTTTAGTAGAGACAGGGTTTCACCGTGTTGGCCAGGCTGGTCTGGAACTCCTAACCTCAAATGATTCTCCTGCCTTGGCCTCCCAAGGTGCTGGGATTATAGGCATGAGCCACCATGCCCAGCCCCAGGTGGGTAGTCTAGATAAAACTTTTCCACAGAGAAACTGTCCATATAGTAAAACAGGGTCAAGCAGATCAGGTTTGGCTTCATGAGCATAGAAAATAGCTCCTTCCAGGCATCAGCATCCAATCCAACATGCATTGGACTGCAGGAAAGAGAGACAAAGACCTGGGCCATTAGCATAAATAACACATAACTCCTCAAACATGAGGCCATAAAAATGAGTTCCCTAATAAGACAGATTGCAACAATAGCTAACACTTATGCATTACACTAAAACCAAGTGCTACTGTAAGTATTTTACATTTGTGAACTCAGGTAATCCTCACAAAAACCTCATAAGTATTATCATCCCCAATTCCCACAAACAGAATCTGAGGCACCTGTCGCTACCAAACTCCTTGCCCTCTGCATTTTTCTATTTCCATAGCTCTTATCATCTTCTATCATGACATAATTTGCTTATTTATTGTGTTTATAGTTTATTATCTCTGTCCTTTCATCTCACTATAAGCATCACAAAGGCAGAATCTTTGTTCAAAATGTTCAGTCCCAAATACCTAGAACAGGGTTTCAGCCATAGTGGGGGCTGAATTAATTTTTGTTAAATAATGAATCAATATTTATAACTAGAACAGTTACTGGTAAAAATAAAATTGTTTGTTAAGCAGATACAATGTGTAATGGAAGAAAATTGTCCATGAGGCCTCAAAGCTCGGGGCTTGACCACTGTGCAGGTATGCCAAGCTCCTCAGGATCAGATGCACTGTGGAAGCAATGGTAGAGGGTTTTCTTCTCTGATGTTACGTATAGATCTATGTGGACCATTTCTGTTAGAGTGAATTATCTGTAAAGGCTCATTCTCAGGCCAGGTGTGGTGGCTCACACCTGTAATCCCAGCACTTTGGGAGGCTGAGTTTGGCAGATCACTTGAGGTCAGGAGTTCGAGACCAGCCTGACCAACATGGTGAAAACCGATTCTCTACTAAAAATACAAAATTAGCCGGGCATGGTGGCACATGCCTGTAATCCCAGCTACTTGGGAGGCTGAAGCAGGAGCTTCACTTGATCCCAGGAGGCAGAGGTTGCAGTGAGCCGAGATTACATCATTGCACTACTGCCTGGGCAAAAAGAGCAAAAGTCCATCTCAAAATAAATAAATAAAAATAAATAAAAAATAAAAGAAGCTCTTTCTCCTGAGGTGCAACATTTTTGGATTTATTTTCCTACTTTTGTCATGGATACTTGGTAACTCAGAGTTCAATATTATGTATAATCACAGAAGACAACTTTTCTGTTACAGAACAATTATTTTTCTGATTCCAGTCTTCCCATATGTGGTACCAGATTTATATTTTACTTTTTTGTCCTATACATTCTATTATTTTTGGCTATTGCCTTAAACACTTTTCAGAAGTAGGATATGTTTGAGTTATAACAAAAAATTACATTTCTCTTCACAAGAGATAACCTACTCCTGGTGATGTTGAACCTGTTCCTGCTGGAAAGAATGGAGTATTCAAAAGGTGACAATCCAGAGATAAAAACATGAGCTTTCAGCACAGATTGGGGATGAAATGCAATTCTCCTACCTCAACTTCCTAACTGGGATTACAGGCATGCACCATCATGCCCAGCTAATTTTTGTATTTTTAGTAAAAATGGGGTTTCACCATGTTGGCCAGACTGGTCTCCAACTCCCAACCACAGGTGATCTGTTCGTCTTGGCCTCCCAGAGTGCTCAGATTACAGGTGTGAGCTACTGTGCCCTGCCAGGCTCAGACTTTTAAATCAGAAGGGTTCTGAGTGGTAATGACCTTAGGCAATGTCTTCATTTCTCAGTCCCTTAGTGGGTAGTTCCATATATTTCATGGTGTTGCTCTTAAAAGGGACAAAATACCTGAAGTCTTATGACACTTACCAGCTAAGAGTGCCAACTCAGTAAACTAATTATTACTTTATTCTTGGCTGTTGAAGAAAGTGTTCCTATTACTGAAGATCACCTGCCACTCCCCTCGAAAACATTTCATCTCACCTAGGGCCTTGCTACATAAAATATCCTTTCCATTTTATATCATCTAAGTCTCCTCAAGATGAAAAACACACCCAAATACTTCCCATCTTCAAAACAACCAGCACAACATTCTACACATGTCAGGCCCTGCCTCGAGTCCAAATCTCATCTATCCTTCCCACGACAAGCATACTTTCTGAAGGAGCATTATCCCTACTTGTTCTGTAGCCCAGAGCTATTGGCTTATATCTGAGCACTAGAAAGAAACTGTTCTTGTTAAAAAAAAAAACAAAAAACCCAATTCTTTACATGCTGGAACTCTCTACTGAATTCAAGTTTTGATCAATCTCTACTTCTTGATTTTTTTTTGGTATGCTTTGCTTCAGTCAAACCAATATTTGAGTTCTGTTGTTTATGGGAGAGTCCCTCTTCATTACCCTAAATTTAGAGTCTATTAGGCAAATATTCTGACTTTTCTCTTTCTACATGTTCTCCTGCTGACTCAAATCTGATTTTGAAATGAGATGTGTTATAAACATATAAGGAGTAGATACAAGCTTTTTTTCTTATAACGCTTATATAAGGATGAGATACAAGCTCATCTCATGGATTCATCATGCTGATGCCACTGAAGTCTAAAGTTCTATCCAAGTCTTCTCCAAGCCTCAGAGTTGAATATCTAAACAGCATTAGGACATTTTCTTTTTTATATCTCAAGTTGACTTTGGCAAAAGTAGAACTTCCTACTTTGCCTCAATTATGTATTTCCATTAGTTGCAAGACTTATGGTGTAATCACCCTGTTTAGAAACCAGGAAATCATCCTGGACCTGGACTTTCCTTTATCCAATTAATCATGAAGTTTTAACAAGATTACTTCCTAAATGTTTCTGAGACGTATTCTCTTTTCCATCACTAGGTTATGGTACACTCTAACTTTTAGTTCAGGTTCAAGGAACCCCTCTCATCATTCCATTTGTAGAGGAAAAACAATTCAAATATGAGCTGTCCAAGGATGCAAAGCAATCAGCTTGTAGTTATGAGGGGAGGGCTTATTGAAAGAGGCTAAGCAAAGATATACTGAGAATAAATGCTATTTTTCTTCCTTGGTCCACTTTTCTATGGGGTAATCTCTCTCTCTCTCTCTCTCTCTCTCTCTCTCTCTCTCTCTCTCTCTCTCAAAGACAGAGTCTTGCTCTGACATCCAGGCTGGAGTGAAGTGGCACAGTCTCAGCTCACTGCAACCTCCACCTCCTGGGTTCAAGTGATTCTCCTGCCTCAGCCTCCCAAGTAGCCGAGATTACAGGTGCCCGCCACCACACCTAGCTAATTTTTTTGTATTTTTAGTAGAGACAGGTTTTCACCATGTTGGTCAGGCTGGTCTCAAACCCATAACCTCAGATGACCCACCTACCTTGGCCTCCCAAAGTGCTGGGATTATAGGCATGAGCCACCATGCCTGGCCTTTCTTTCTCTTTAGAGTGGTAAGCTCTAGAGGATAAATATTTAGATGAAGGCCATAGGAAAAGGGGCCACAGAGGTCTGTTTAATAGAGGCTTCAGGCCTGAGATACAAATGAGTCCTCCCAGCTCACAGTTGGTAGCTCTCTTCATGACATTACCTAGAGTTTGCACCAACATTCAGCTAGTATTAACATTTTTGCTCAGGAGGAACATCTCTGTGTCTCTTCCTGCTGAGCCTGTGGTAGTAACTTGAGCTCCTGGAATTCTTAGATGTGGGCATCTCTTTTTCAGAAGACGCAACCAATGTTTTCTAACAGGACCTTGATAATCATTTTACTTTAAAGTCCTTCATAGTTCCAATGTTTAGATCACCTGTGGTTCTGTCTCTGTTGTTCTTTTTCACAATATCTTTAGTTATTTGGTGGTTTCTTAGCATGCTTTGTAATATTTGATTGATAATAATTTTATATGAAAAAATTAGAGGTTCTGTCCTCTACAACTGTTATCTTTCTCCAGAAAGAATTCAGGCAGATTAGGGTACTGGTAGATCTTGATCCACCTAAGAGGAGGGCTTAACTTTTGCCAGTGCTAGTGTTGATCTTTTTCTGGGTTGTCCTTACTCCTGGAGTATAGCCCTTCTAGTGTTTCAAAGCTTCCTGGTGTTTCAGTGTTTATTGACAAGGGTCACTCTACCTCCACAGGCCCTGGCCTCCAACTTCTGACTCCCCAGCTCCGTCGATTGCTGGTCTTTGCATAATCGTTTAGCTTCACAGCTGCTGCTTTCAATTCAGGTGGTGAGAATCTTGCTCTAAACATGCACAGCTTAAGATAATTGGCAAACACCTTAAGGGGAAACTGCATGCTGAATTTTGGGCTAGTTTTCTCTACAGTTGCCTCTTCTATCTCAAGTCTCGGACTCCATGGTATCCCTGAACTCCAACTTTATTCCTAGCCTACTCAGAATGCTACAAGCTCCAGCCACCTTTCAAATTGGTCTTTGCTGCGCATGGCAGGACTTAGCAAATGCTCTGAGGGAAAAAGCAGAGGCAAATGTGCGGCTTGCCTAGCTGCCTGGTGTACATTCTTTCCAGCAATCTTTCCTTCAAGTCCCACCTGGATTGCTTTTTTTCTTCAGCAACTTCAGTTGCTTTAAGTATTTTATCTAGCTTCTGTGTTTACTATTGATAGGAAGGTTTAGTACAAGCTCCTCTATTATACTCAGATGTGGAGGTTGGATATAGTTTCTGCTTATCCACAAATGTCCCAAAGCCCCAAGGCACTGGTTTAGGTTTTATCCTCTGTCACCTGGATGATCACATTAGACTTCTGTCTCTGCTTCTAGGCTTACTCTTTCCAATCCATGCTAACTCAGGAAAATGATACATCTGTTGGATTTTTCCAAAATGTCTTATAGTATACATTTCTCAGATAATAAACTATGGCTTCTGGCTTCCCCTTGCTACATACAGTGCTGCAGAGTTGGTTCAAAAATTAAGAACTGGCCAGGCATGATGGGAGGATCACCTGAGGGTAGGAGCTCAAGACCTGCCTGGCCAACATAGTGAGATCCCACCTTTTAAAAAAAATTAGCTGGGCATGGTGTTGCACACATATAGTACTAGTTACTTATGGGGCTGAGGATCACTGGATCCCAGGAGTTCAAGGCTACAGTAAGCTATGGTTGTGCCACTGTACTCTAGCTTAGGTGACAGAGCAAGGCCTTGTCTCTAAAAAACAAAACAAAAATTAAGAACTGCATTCTTAAAGTGTCCAGGCACTATATGAGCAATGAGCCAAGATGAGTATACACAGTTCTTGTCATTGAGTCTAGTATAATGAGGATGATACAATTATTAAAGATAACCTCAGAGTTGTAATTTTTATGATGTAATCATGCCCTTGATACTACAGGAGCCTAGATAATAGCATGGGCCTAGTTAGTACACTCCCCTTGCTGGACTAGAGTCAGCAATGAGCTGTAATAAGAAGTCACTGTCTGCTAATATTGACACAAGAAACATTTACCGAGCATTTGCTATGTTCTAGGAACTGTTCTGGCTGATCTGGAAGGGCAGATAGAGAAGTCTACCATTTTCCCTAAAAGGGTTTGCAGTCTATTAGGAAACAACCCTGCCAAATAATAACATACCGGTTGTTTGAAACACACCACCAACAAACAACAACAAACAAAACAGAAACAGAAGCAAATCTATTTTTTAAAGGGTTGAGAAGAGCACAAATACATAAAATGAAAAATAACAACAATCTTCAAAATAGAAAATAAGTTTTATTATAAGTTATTACAAATAAGACTTCACAAAACAAGATGTACAAATGGTCCATAAACACATGAAAGCATACTCAACATCTTTAGTCATCAGGGAAACACAACTAAAATCACAAAATTCCACTCAGAAACACTAAATGGCTTAAGTAAAAAAGGTGAAAAAGAACGAATGTTGGTGAAGATGTGGAACAATGGAGACACTGATGCTGGGAATGTAAACTGGTTAAACCACTTTGGAAAAAAATATTTGGCAATTCTTAGGAAGCTAAACATATATTTATCTTATAGCCCAGACATTTCGGTCTTAGGTACTCACCCAAGATAAATTAAATGTATGTTTACAGAGAGACTCATACAATAAGATTATTTAAAATGGCATTATTCGTAATAGCCAAACATTAGAAACAACTCAAATGTTACGTAAGTGAACAAACTGTGGTACATCCATATAACAGAATGCTACTGAGCAATAAAAATGAACTACCAATAGATGAATGTATTTCAAAAACATGTTAAGTAAAAGAAACTAAACATACACACTGTATTTCTTTTGTATGAAATTTAGTAACAGATGAGTCTGTAGATGGAAACCAGAAAGTAGTTGCCTGGGGTGAGAAACTATCTGGAAATGATAATGAGGCAGTTTTCTGGGGTTATGAAAATGTCCTGCATCTTGCTTTGGAGAGTGGAAACAGCCTGTATGTAAATGTCAAACAAAACTCACATAAACACCTACAATTTTATTATATATTCATTATATCTACAAATTTCATATGTAATGTTTCTATTATGTAATTTTAAACTAGGGTCCCATTGGTAAAAGATGGGGCAACTTCAAAATCAAAAAGAACTGTTTACAAAAGACTAGAATTCTTCTAATATGTAAAAGCCAAAAGTTTAAGTCTGAAAAAAATATTTACCTTAGGAGGTTCTAGTGCATTAATCTATTATTCAGAAAGCGGGAAACTGGAGAACGAACATTAAGGCATGTTTCTTCTCTAAAAACTGAATTTCCAAGGCCAAATCTTGGGCTTTCTGCACCTTAGGATGAGTGGGAGACTATGTTCCTACCACCTGGTAATGGCCAAATCCGACACCCTGTTTTGTGTCTTCTTACTGCTCCACAAGGCACCTCAGTGGCGTCTAGCACAGGTGACCACCCCGCTGATGAAGACTCCCACCCTCGGGCTTCAGAACACGTCTTCCGGGTGTCCCTCAATCCTCTCCTGCTTGCCCCGCACGGGGGCGTCCCTTAGCCTCACCTGCGGCTCCTTAACTTTTCCTTCCTCTTTAGGCGGGCTAAGTAGAGGCAGCCGGCGGGCCAGGGCGGGGCCTCGAGCGCGCAGAGGTCCACTCTCAGGGTCTCCAGGCCCTTCCTTTAGCAGGGACGGGTCTAGCAGTAACGCGCTGCGGCGCCAGGGCCACCTCTTTGCAGACTGTGGCGTGGTCTCCGCTCCTCGTCTGCCTGAATGGAAGAGGAAAAGGCGAGAACCGGAAGCTCCGTCGGGGTACCAGGTCCTCGTGCGATAAAAGTCACCCCACAGTCTCCGCAGCTGGTGACGCGCTCGGAAACCAGGTGGGTGAGAACCAGAAACGGAAGTGTCATCTGTGTCCTGTCTTATCGCGCGGGGCTACCGTCTTCTCACTGGTTAAAGGCAAAGCTGCACATGCAGATCTCCTCAACTGGCACTCTCCTTGCAGGCGTTTTGGGGGAGGCTTTGCTGAATATGGTGGCCTCACCCTACCTCAGAGGTTCCTCAGCATAGGTGCCACACTCCCCTACCTCAGTCCTCCTTAGTGCGGCCACAGGAACAAAGGCATAAACTTCAGTCCTTGACTCCCTGGCCACTGTTTTATGAAAGGGACAATATAGTTGTCTTAGAGATGGACTGGCTTAGGGATTGGGTAAATAAATAAATGGTTACAACTATCCCATGAAGTACAAGGGAATGTGAAATGATAGTACAGGAGGGGATCTTGGTTGCTTGAGGGCCTGAAAGGAGAACTGGTAGGAGTGCTTTATGAGTGCTGTCAGGCCCTGGGCTTGTGATCCCAGGAGGGAGGAGGAGAGAGTCTGATTTTGGTATCCTGAAATTGTACTCTTCATGGACCCAGGAAACCAAAGTGAAGTTCTGAAGTGGGGACTAGGCAAATCGAAAGGTTTCTTTAGGTGCGTCTGAAGAGATCTGCTGCTTGCTTTGTTCTTGTGCCAACAGAGACCACTTGGTCTTCCACCATCTCTGGAACTCCTGTTAGAGGAAGAAGGTATCCGAATTACCTAAGGTGAATCCATACGGGTCTGCAACAACCTCAGTTCTTGTCTCTTCAGAGCAGCAAGAATTTGACTGAGAGGCATAAGGCAGAAAAAGACTGAGGCAAGTCTCAGAGCAGGAGTGGAAGCTGATTAAACAGCTTTAGAGCAGGAAAGAAAGTACACTTGGAAGAGACACCAGTGGGTGACTTGGACAAGTGCTCCGTTCAACCTTGATCTGAAGGACTTTATATTCTGGCTCATTTTTGGCATATTGCACCCCTTTCCCATGATTCTTCCCTTAAGGTAGGCTGTCCACCTGCGCAGCACCCTCCTATGCTTGGGAAGTGAGCATGTGCAGTGTGTTTAGGAAATTATGCTCATGTCCACCTGAGAATTTCTTCCCTTTTCCTGTGGAATGCCTTCAGAAGGTCATACTCTGCCATTTTGTCTCTTAATACACATGCCTGGACTCGCCCAAATCCTGAGATTTTTATTGGAAGCTGATTACCAATCTCACTGTTTGGGAAGTTGCCTCTCTCTGGTGCCTACATTCAATTAACACTTTAGTGTGGCAGCTGTGGACCAGCAGGAGATTGCCTTTCCTTCACTGGCCTCCAAGTTATCATTTTTAGAGAGGCAGTGTGGTAACTGATGAACCATCACTTGATGGTCGCCTGACATTTCTGGTGGGTGGGTGGGGGGTAGAGCCCTCTCCTGCCCAGCTTATATCTGTCTAACTACCTGTAACACCCCCATCTGGGGTCCAGGAACAACCTGAGCCTCAGTGATAAAAATTCTGTGTTAGCAGCCCAGCAGCCGGCAATGATCAGTCAGAACAATCTGAACACTTGCCAGTGACATGCAGGGGGAGGGAAGAAAGATGACAACTTGGACAAAAAGTAAATTCTGTTAAAAAAAATTTGAGGGAGATTTTATTTTTATTCAGATCTTGGATAACTCGTGATATCACAATAGCAGCAGAAGCATTTTTCTGTGTCCTATCATATTGTTTTTCTAATATACTACTCTAGGTTTTGTCTTGTGTGTGTTTCCCTATACTTTGACTTATGTAGTCAAGAAGTCTGGTGCTTTGAAAAGCAATTAGTGTTTCAATAAGTTATGTGTACTTTTATGTCTCTGAGTTGGTACTCTGCCATCAGCTCAACATCTAATCCAATCAATCACATACTCTTTCCCCGGATTGTTTTGTTTGTCTCACTTTGTGCCTTCGATTGGAGGCAGAACATAATAAATGTCCTTGACATCCTCCCTGAGGACATAGGGAGTACCCATAGTACTACCTTTAATAAGTGTTTCAAGTAGAAATTCACTTATACATTTAGTATTTCATACTGATCCTCCTGGTATTATCCTTTTATTTCTATTGAAATTATATGAAACTACTTTGTGTACCGTCTTCGAGGGTCGGTTTAACACTGTTTCTCAATTCTTTTGGAACACGCGGAACATCTTCCTTTTCAGTAACGCTTGTAGCTGGTCTCTGAGATTTTCCTTTTTTCCATTTGTTAGATTTCTTCAGGTCTCAGTCATTGAGTCTAATAATACGTTTCACAATGTATTTAAGATCTGACTAGCTTTTCATTTTGATGTCGAGTGTTTCCTCTCATTTGGTTTTTCAAGAAAACCCTGTTAGTTCTCTATACCTGAAGCAATGCGTTTAACAATTCTTCAGGTGCTTCTAATGTATAATCAAGTTTCAAAAATCTCTAGGGAAGTTCTTCTAAAACTTTGGCTTTTGGAATTATTAGGAAGACTTTGAAAAACACAGAACTCTGGGCTTCACTATTAGAGTTTCTGATTCAGTGGTTTGGGGCCCAAATTTGCATTTTTTACAAGTTCCCAATTGATGCTAATGCTGCTAGTCTGAGAACACACTTTGAGAAACTTTAAGGTGTTTACTGATTTAAAAAATGCAGTAAGCACTCAGTGCGGTTGTTAGGTTTTTCAAAACAATGACTTCAAGTGAAATGATGTATAAAAAAGCCAGTTTTATTATAGGCTAATTGATATGAACTAGAGTCACAAACACATCACCAAACTTCTAAATATTCAATACACTTTTAATATTAAACCTTGAAATAAACGTGAGTTATACATACATTTAAGAAAGCTTAATAAAACCAAGTAAGATTATTATTCACCCAGTTTTTGGTGAATCAGTGAGTGACAGTGGTCATAGTTGTGGTAAGTTAAATGAAGGAATAAATGTGTGCAAAGCAAAAATTATAAGGAGCACCTCCTACTACTACACAGTTAAAAACCAATAACGGGCTGGGTGTGGTGGCTCACGCCTGTAATCCCATCACTGTGGGAGGCTGAGTCGGGTGGATCACGAGGTCTGGAGATCAAGACCATCTTGGTCAACATGATGAAACCCCATCTCTACTAAAAATACAAAAATTAGCTGGGCATGGTGGTGCACGCCTGTAATCCCAGCTACTCAAGAGACTAGGCAGGAGAATCGCTTGAACCAGGAGGCAGAGGTTGCAGTGAGCCGAGATTGTGCCACTGCACTCCAGCCTGGCAACAGAGTGAGACTCCGTCTCAAAACAAAAAAACCAACAATGACAGACATGGCAGGCTGGCCAATCTGTTTTGTACTCTCATCATTATTGTCTTGCATTTGTATGATTACTACATATTTTATGATTTTTTATTTTTCAGTAATTTGTATTCATTCATTTTCCAACCTGCTGATTCCAGTTCAGGGTGGCAGGTGGCTGGAGCCTATCTTGGCATCTCAAGGTGTGAGGTAGGAACCGACAATGGATGGGACCCCATCTGAGGCACAGGGCACACCCACACACTGGGACCATAGAGATGTCAGTTCACCTAATGTGCACATCTTTGGGACATGGGAGGAAACAAGAGTTTCCAGAGAAAATCCTACACATACATGGAGAGAACATGCAAACTCCACACGGACAGTGGCCCCTCCAGATGTCAATTTTTTTCTTATTAATGTTATAATAAAATGATGTTATGTGAGGCTGGGCATGGTGGCTGATGCCTGTAATCCCAGAACTTTGGGAGGCTGACATAGGTGGATTGCTTGAGCCCAGGAATTTGAGACCAGCCTGAGTAACATGGTGAAACTCCATCCTCTACAAAAAATACAGAAATTATTCAGGCATGGTGACACACACCTATAGTTCCAGCTACTCAGGAGGCTGAGATGAGAGGATTGATTGAGCCTGGGAGTTTGAGGTCGCAGTGAACCATGATGACACCACTATATTCCAGCCAGGCTGACAGAGTGAGATCCTGTCTCAAGAAAAAAAAAAATGTTATTTGATAACCTGCTGTATTTGCAGTGTAAGAATCACCTTAATTAAGAGGGACATAGAAAATTACAATGTGTTGCTTTATAGATTTTGTCCCTATGCCAGGGACAAAAGTGATGTCCCTGATCTGATTTATATTTAAATAAATGTGAGTCATGCATTTAAGAAAAATTAATAAAAACAAGGTTATTATTTATCCAATTTTTGGTAAATCAGTGAGTGACAGTGAAGAGAGCTCACATATAAATCAATCCTGACTGGGTGGGGCCATCTTTGTGGAGAGTTATTGCTTTAGGAATTTAATCATCTTGATTATTCTTGTGATTAGTTAGGAGTCAGTTATCATAATCCAATCAATCCTAAAATAATTGATTATAAAATGAAATAATTATCCTTATTATTTGGAACTCCTTTCATAATTTTAAAATCTCTTCATTTTCCTAATAAATTTTACAAACTATTAAAGGAAAAAATAATTCTAAACATTGTATTTCAGTACAGAAAAGCTCCAACACAACTGTTTTTGAAGACATATTAAAGTAGGCAGAGGCTTGCAGCAATTCTTGCCTTCTCTGGAGATTCATTATGATTTCAATAATATCAAATGCAGAAAATGTTGTGTTGCATAAGTCTTAACATAAACAGACATGTTGTTCAGAATGGGATTTTTTTTGTATTGGTGAAAAATTTTGTGAATTTCTGGACAAAACTAAATACAGTGTTCCTGTGATTTATGCAATTGCATTTCTAGAACATTGTGAAAATTAAAACAAGCAACAATACTTGTAATTTATAATTGGGTGCAGGCTTGGAAACTGTCAGCATGTTTGTCACCACATTCCTGTCTGAAGGTCTATGGGGAGTCCTATGACACGCCTGCAGGTAGCTTAATTGTCTTGGCCATTGTCAATAGCAGCCCCATGTACTAGGAGAACCAGCAAACTCCAGATTTTAAATGAGTCCGGACTCATTTAAGGTGGGTGGTACCACCTTTGTTGAGAGTTACTGCTTTAGATAATTTAATCATATTGATTGTTCTTGTGGTGGATTAGGAGTCAATTATCACAACCTAATCAATCTAGAAGTTGTGAAGTCTCCACCCACTAATTAAGGTGACTCAGTATAAACTTGCCTCCTGTGCCTCCACATTAGCTCATTTGGAAGACCTGGGTATAGATAGTCATCTCCTTGCCTCAGAGTCCCTGCAGCAGCTGAGGTGCCTGTGTCTCTCTGGTTCCCAGTGGCTGCCCTCATGCTCTCCTCCC
>CAUYQU010040771.1:0-21177 GCA_963574635.1 Cheracebus regulus
AGAATCCCATTCTCTCTCCCTCTTTCTCTTCCTCTTTCTTTCTTTCATTCTTTTTTTCTTTTTCTTTTGCTGTGTCTTTCTCCTTTTCTCTCTTTTTCTAAAATCTCTTCCTCTTTCTTAAAAAAAAAAAAAAAAAAAAAACACACACACACACAAAAAAAAAAAGGGAAATGTAACTTCACAGCTATCATGGAGGCACATTACAATGGGTTTTACAGCTGGAACAGAAAAGTGTATTTGTAAGAAAAAAGAAAAATGAGGTAGGATAGAAATGAAGTAGACCTATAGCCAGTGGTCCCCAAGTCGGGGCAATTCTGCTTCATAAGGGACATCTGGCAGTATCTGGAGACATTCTGGTTGTCACAACTTAGGAGCTGGTGTGTATTCTACTGGCATCTAGTGAGTAGAGGCCAAACATGCTGTTAAACATCCTACAATGTTCAGGATGGCCTCCTTTCCCGTAAACAATTATTTAATCCAAAATATTAATGGTGACACAGCTGGGAAACCCTGCTCTACATGTGAAGAATATATATATGAGCCTAAAGCAGGTAGCACGACTGAGTAAATTAGGGTGAAAGACAGAAGTATGGTATGATAGATGGTCTGCCTGGTCAAAGAGAAAGGGAATGATTTGTTACTGAAATGGATCACAAAACTTAGACAGAGGCAACCAGTGATAGGCGATAGAGTAAGAAAGGCACTTGATTAGGAGTGAGAGAATCTTAGTTCAAATTCTGCCTCTGCCACTTACCAGTGTGTATATTGAACTAGCCACAGAAACTTTATTTTATCCATAAAACAAGACAATACTGATCTTACCTAATGAGACTGGGATAAAAATCAAATGCAATTCATAAAGGGCTATCTATATGTAAGTTATTATTAACAGAGTAGAAAAACTTGGATAATCTGGATACTTACTAAGTCACCTGAGGCTGAAAGCAGAGTACTTGATAAATCCCTTATCTACTATGATGACTGTTTATTTACCCAAAAGATACTACAAGTGAAGAATAAAATGGCTGTTTTGGCCTTCAAGTTGACACACAAGGAAGAATTGATCATAGAAGTAAAATGATGGGAATATGATGGAAGGGTACCAAGGAACATAGTCAGATATCAGTGTCCTAGGCTTTAAGAAAATAATCTCTAAAAATCAGGAAAAAAGATAGTTAGGATTCCAGGAACAGAATGTCTAAAGGGGAAAAAAACAAAAAAAAGAAGGCTTTCAAAAAATAAAATGATGGCCAGGCACAGTGGCTCACGCCTGTAATCCCAGCACTTTGGGAGGCCAAGGCGGGTGGATCATGAGGTCAAGATATCGAGACCATCCTGGCCAACATGGTGAAACCCCGTCTCTACTAAAAAAATACAAAAATTAGCTGGGCGTGGTTGCACGCACCTGTAGTCCCAGCTACTCAGGAGGCTGAGGCAGGAGAATTGCTTGAACCTAGGAGGCGGAGGTTGTAGTGAGCCGAGATCGTGCCACTGCACTCCAGATTATCTAGTCACAAATTATTCTAATAAAATATCAATGTAGCTACATAGGAATGGGCTTTCAAATAAATTCATATATAAAAAGAACATATAGAGCATTATGAAAAATTCTACTCAAACATAGGAAACTGACCACCAGCATATCTCTCCTTTCCCTCCTAAGACATCAATAAAAGGAATAAAAAATGTACTAACCTACCGGATCACAGAGCACAGGAGAGGAAATTTAGTAGGTACAACGTTTCAACATATTTTTAGAGTACAGATTGAGAAGCAATAACTGACTTAGCAAGGTGGAATAAGCCTTAAAGTGTCTGCAGAGGGACAATAATGACAATGATAAAAACAGCTAAGTTTATACAGTGTTTATAGCACTGTTCTAGGTACTTTATACATATTAACTAATTCAATTTTCATAAGTCCTATAAAGTAGACATTATAATTATCCCTGTTTTGACAGATATGAAAAGTTGAGGCACAAAGAAGTTAGGTGACTTGCCCAAGGTCACACAGTTGATAAGTGGCAGTCAGAATGCAAATGTAGGCAGTATGGGTCCAAAGTCCATGGAGTCTTAATCTCTGTGCTCTAGGAAAGGAAACTAATTTGCTCACTTGGCACCAGGTTCTGCAGAAACAGGAGAGCCTTGGGGTTAAAAAGATTGGGGTGGTAGAACATCTATATAGTATACAGAACTCCTGGACTCTCAAGTCTTCTCTCCAGAGCCATGCAACTACTGTGTCCTCCATTCTCAATCATTCACAGTCTACCTTACAGGATATGCTTTCTATATTTGCCTATTAAATGTTGATATTCTCTGGAACTGTCTTTAGCTCTTTTCTTATCATATACATTCTCTTTGTGGGATCTCAGCCATGTCTAGAGTTCCAATAAATACCTATATGCTAATGACTCCCTAAATATATATGTTCAAACCAGAACTCTTTCTTGATGTCCAAATCCGTATTATGACTACCTGCTAAATCCCTCTAGTGGACTATGCCCATGTGGCATTGCACAAAAACACTGAACAAAACAGAATTTATTTTTCCGTGCAAACCTATTCCAATTCCAGCACTGTTTGTTTCAATTGTCTAACCATCTAACCTGTCACCAAACCAACAACAAATCTGAGTCATCTTGGATACTTCCTCTTTATTCACCCCACACATTCAAATCCTTTATTCATTGTGCTACATAGTAGAGATACAAAGATGAGTAAGTCAAAATCCCTACTCTTAATGAGTTCATAGTCTAAAGGGAGAGAAAGATACAAACAAATAATTGCAAATACAATGTTAGAGAAAGAGATATGTGAGGTTAAGATGGGTTCTTTTAGGAGAGACCGGTAAACTTTACCTGGGAAGGTAAAAGGCAGCTTCAGAGAAGAATTGAAGTTAGAGCTGAAATGTGAAGGATGGCTAGGACAATAATAATGGAGGAGGGAAGAGGAGGAAAGAAGAGTGTAAAGGGCATTCTAGGCAGAGGAAGTGGCATATGCCAAGGCACATGCTTGTGAGAGAACACTATACATTTAGGAACTATAAGTAGTTCAATATGAGTACAATGCAAGTTATGAGATGGAGAGAGATAAACAATGAGGCCAGGGGACAGCTAGGAACAGATCATAAAGGGCCTTATATGTCATGGCCAAGTATTTGTATTTATCCTGCAGGACTGTGGTTTTCAAATTGTACTCAGAAACTTAGGGATAATTTAGGGAGCCACAGAGATACTTGAGTTTCTACAAATACAATTTGGAGTTTGTTTTACATATTATTTTTCATTGTGGTAAAATATACATAACATAAAATTTACAATTTTAACCATTTTTATTTATTCATTAACTTTTATTTTCAGTTCAGGGTACATGTGCATGTTTGTTTACACAGGTAAATTGCATGTTACAGGGGCTTGGTATACAGATTATTTTGTCACCCAGGTTATAAGCATAGCACCCAATAGGTAGTTTTTTGATCCTCCCTTTCCTCTCATGCTTCACCCTCAAAGAGGACATGGTATTTACTGTTTCCCTCCTTGTGCCCATGTGTTCTTAACGTTCTCACTTATAAGTGATAACATGCATAATTGGCTTTCTGTTCCTGTGTTAGTTTGCTTCGGATAATTGCCTTCAGCTCCATCCATGTTGCTGCAAAGGACATGATCTTGTTTTATGTTACGGCTGCATAGTCTTCCATGGTGTATACGTACCACATTCTCTTTATCTGGTCTATTGTTGATGGGTATTTAGGTTGATTCCCTGTCTTTGCTACTGTGAGTAGTGCTTCAATGAACATACATGTGCATGTGTCTTCATGGTAGAATGATTTATTTTCCTTTGGATATTGTATTAGTCCATTTCAATTTGCTATAAAGTCATACTCAAGACTGGGTAATTTATAAAGGAAAGAGTTTTAATTGACTCACAGTGCTGCATGGCTGGGAAAGCCTCAGGAAACTTAAAATCATCGCAGAAGGGGAAGTAGGCACCTTCTTCATAAAGTGGCAGGAGAGAGAGGTGAAGTGCAAGCACAGGAAAAACTGTCACTTTTAAAACCATCAGATCTCATGAGACTCACTACCATGAGAACAGCATGGGAGAAACTGCCCCCATAATCCAATCACCTCTCACCAGGTTCCTCCCTTGACACATGGGGCCTACAATTTGAGATGAGATTTGGGTGGGAACACAGAGCCAAACCATATCATTCTGCCCCTGGTCCCTCCCAAATCTCATGACTTTTCACATTTTAAAACCAATCATGCCTTCCCAACAGCTCCCCAAAGTCTTAACTCATTTCAGCATTAATTCAAAAGCCCACAGTCCAAAGTGTCCTCTGAGACAAGTCCCTTCTGCCCATGAACCTGTAAAATCAAAATCAGGTTAGTTACTTCCTACATACAATGGGGGTACAGGCATTGGCTAAATGCTCCAGTTCCAAATGAGAGAAATTGGCCAAAACAAAGGGGCCACAGGGCCCACGCAAGTCCAAAATTCACCAGGCAGTCATTAAACCTTAAAGCTCCAAAATGATCTCCTTTGACTTCATGTCTCACATCCAGGTCATGCTGATGCAAGACGTGGGTTCCCATGGCCTTAGGCAGCTCTGCCCCTGTGGCTTTGCAGAGTACAGCCCCCCTCCCAGCTGCTGTCACGGGCTGGGGTTGAATGTCTGTGACTTTTCCAGGTACATAGTGCAAGCTGTCAGTGGATCTGCCATTCTGGGGTCTGGAGGACAGTGGCCCTCTTCTCATAGCTCCACGAGGCAGTGCCCCAGTAGAGACTCTGTGTGGGAGCTCCAATCCCACATTTCCTTTTTGTACTGCTATAGCAGAGATTCTCCATGAGGGCCCTGTCCCTTCAGCAAACTTCTGTCTGGACATCCAGGTGTTTCCAAACATCCTCTGAAATCTAGGTGGAGGTTCTCAAAGCTCAATTATTGATTTCTGTGCACCTGTAGGCCCAACACTATGTGGAAGCTGTCACGGTTTGGGGCTTGCACCCCCTTGACCCCTTTTAGGCACAGCTAGAGCTGGGGCAGCTGGGATGCAGGGCACCAAGTCCCAAGGCTACAGGGGAGGGGAGGGTTGGGCCCAGCCCAGGAAATCATTTTTCCCTCCTAGGCCTCCAGGCCTGTGATGAAGGTGCTGCCATGAAGGTCTCTAACATGTCCTGGAGACATTTTCCCCATTGTCTTGATGATTAACTTTCTGCTACTCCTTACTTATGCAAATTTCTGCAGCCAGCTTGAATTTCTCCCCAGAAAATGGGTTTTTCTTTTCTGTCACATGGTCAGGCTACAAATTTTACAAGCCCTTGAATGCTTTCCTGCTTAGAAATTTCTTCCACCAGTATCCTAAATCAACTCTCTTAAGTTCAAAGTTCCACAGATCTCTGAGGCAGGGGCAAAATGCCACTAGTCTCTTTGCTAAAGCATAGCAAGAGTCACCTTTATTCCAGTTCCCAACAAACTCCTCATCTCCATCTGAGACCACCTCAGCCTGGACTTCATTGTCCATGTCACTATCAGCATTTTGGTCAAAACTATTCAACAATGCTCTAGAAAGTTCCAAACCCTCCCACATCTTCCTGTCTTCTTCTGAGCCCTCCAAACTGTTCCAACCTCTGTTGTTACTCAGTTCCAAAGTTGCTTCCACTTTTTCAAGTACGTTTATAGCAGTGCCCCACTCTCTGTGGGGCACTTTACTATATTAGTCCATTTTCACACTGCTATGAAGACATACCTGAGATTGGGTAATTTATAAAGAAATTATTGGGTAATTTATAAATTTATAAAGATAAGAAGTTTAATTTACTCACAGTTCTGCATAGCTGGGGAAGCCTTAGGAAACTTATGATAATGGCAAAACGAGAAGCAGGTACCTTCTTCACAAGGCAGCAGGAGAGAGGTGAAGTGTGAGCACAGGAAAAACTGCCACTTTTAAAACCATCAGATCTCCTGAGACTCACTCACTATCAAGAGAACAGCATGGGGGAAACTGCCCCTCATAATCCAATCACTTTCCACTAGGTTCCTCCCTTGACATATGGAGATTACTGAGATTTGGGTGAGAACTCAGAGTATATATTTAATAATGGTATTGCTGAGTCGAATGGCAACTCTGTTTTAAGTTCTTTGAGAAATCACCACATTGCTTTCCACAATGGCTGAACTAATTTACATTCCAACCAGCAGTAGATAAGTACACTCTTTTCTCCACAACCTTGCCATCATCTGCTATTTTTCGACTTTTTAAAAATAGCCATTCTGACTGGTGTGAGATAGTATCTCATTGTGGTTTTGATCTGCATTTCTGTAATGATTAGTGAGGTTGAACATTTTTTGATATGCTCGTTGGTCACATGTATGTCTTCTTTTGAAAAGTGACTGTTACAACCCATAGAGTGAGAGAAAATATTCACAAATTATGCACCTGACAAAGAACTAATATCCAGATCTACAAAGAACTCAAATCAGGAAGAAAAAAACAAATAATCCCACCAAAAAAGAGGGCAAAGGACGTGAACACCTTTCAAAAGAAGATATACAAACGGCCAACGAACATATGAAAAACTGCTCCACATCACTAATCATCAGGGAAATGAAAATTAAAACAATGAAATACCACCTTACTCCTGCAAGAATGGCCACATAATTAAAAAGCCAAAAAACAAAAGATTTGTCATGGATGTGGTGGAAAGGGAACACTTTTACACTGCTGGTGGGGATTTAAATTAGTACAACCACTATGGAAAATAGTATGGAGATTCCTTAAAGAACTAAAAGTAGAACTACCATTCAATCCAGCAATCCCACTACTGAGTATCTACCTAAAGGAAAAGAAGTCATTATATGAAAAAGACACACACATGCATTGTTTATAGCCGTACAATTAGCAATTGCAAAAATATGGAACCAACCCAAGTAACCAGTGATCAACCACTGGATAAAGAAAATGTGGTATATAAAAATATTAAATACTACTTCACCAAAAAATGAACAAAATAATGCCTTTTACAGCAACTTGGATGGAACTGGAGGCTGTTATTATAAATGAAGTAAGTCAGGAATGGAAAATCAATTATTGTATGTTCTCACTTATAAGTGGGAGTTAAGCTACGAGGACACAGAGGTATAAGAATAACATAATGGACTTTGGGGACTCTTGGTGGGGGAAGTTTCATGGGGGTAAGGGATAAAAGACTACGTTTTGGGTACAGTGTACACCGTTCAGGTGACGGGTACATTATAATCTCAGAAATCACCACTAAAGAACTTCACCACTAAAGAACTTATCTATGTAACGAAAAACCACTTCTACCCCAAAACTCTTGAAATTAAAAAATAAAGAAAAATAATGGCCAGGCATGGTGGCTGACACCTGTAATCCCAACACTTTGGGAGGCGGAAGCGGGTGGATTGCTTGAGCCCAGGAGTTCGAGACCAGCATGGGCAATGTGGTGAAATCCTACCTCTACCTAAAATACAAAAATTAGCTGGGCGTGGTGGTGTGCACCTGTAGTCCCAACTACTTAGGAGGCTAAGGTAGGAGAATCATTTGAGCCTGGGAGGTCAAGGCTGCAGTAAGCCAACATCGTGCCACTGCTCTCCAGCCTGGGTGACAGAGTGAGACTATCTTAAGACAACAAGAAAGAAATCGTGATCATAACAATAGTTATAATATTCTTATGGCTTTAATATTGACTTAATGTTATACATTTGAACTTATAAATTTACATGAATTTAAAATGTTTTTAAATCTATTTCAAATGTTAGAATTTGTTGTAAGATATTATTTTAAAAATAGCTCCTCTGCTTTAAAAAGAACGCAGATTAAAATCTGTTGTAGACAATGGGAAACAAAAGTTTTAAACAGAAGGTAAATATGATGAACTTTGTATTTTATAAGTATTACTTTGTCTAGGAGTTCACAACCAGCCTGTGCAACACTGCAAAACCCTGTCTCTACAAAAACCACAAAAATTTGCTAGGCACAGTGGCATACACTTGTAGTCCCAGTTACTCTAGAGGCTGAGATGCGAGGATGGCTTCAGCCCAGGTGGTTGAGGCTGCAGTGAGCTGTGATCATACCATTGCACTCTAGCCTAGGTGACAGAGTGAGACCCTGTCTCAAAAGAAAAATAGATGTAAGTATTACTTTGATAGTCATTTGCAAGGTGAACTTGGGAATAAGAAACTGGTGTTTAAAAAACGCTTTACCATTCATTTTTTTTGTTCAAATGATTTTAGTTACTAGAATGCACAATTTTTAAAATATGCAAATAAAAAGTTAAAAAACTTGAAAAAAAGAAAGAAATCATTTAGAAGTTTATTTTAATAGTTCAGATGACAGATCTCTGAGAACTACAGCACTGGAAAGGAATAAAGGATATAGAAGTCAGAAGTATTTAAGACATAAACATGACATGACTAAGCTAACTTCTGGATCTGAAAGGTGAGAAAAGAGAATGCATAAAGACACATACTAATATTCCAGGAATAAAATACACATTTATTCTTCTAGCCAGACAACAGTTATAGAATACCTACTGTGTATAAGGCACAGTGCTAGGCATATTTAGCAGGAAAATAAGAAATGGTTTCTGCTTTCAAGGAACTCAAAGTCTAATGGGGGAAACAGATAAATAATTTCATGAAAAGAAAGAACACTATGAGAAAGAGATAACTGTCTGTATCTTGATGAGGCTTTGGCTTACAGGCTTTTGGGTAAATGCATTTGTCAAAACCCAGCTAATATACGTTTAAAATTTGTGCTTTCCATTGTATATCTTATATTAAGAATATATATATTGGCTGGCTGTGGTAGTTCATGCCTGTAATCCCAGCACTCTGGGAGGCCGAGGCAGGCAGATCGCCTGAGGTCAGGAGTTTGACACCAGCCTGGCCAACATGGTGAGACCCCGTCTCTACTAAAAATACAAAAATTAGCTGGGCGTGGTGGTGCATGCCTAAAGTCCCAGCTACTTGGGAGGCTGAGGCAGAAGAATTGCCTGAATCCCATAGGTGGAGGTTGCAGTGAGCCAAGATCGTGCCACTGCACTCCAGCCTGGGCAACAGAGCAAGACAGCGTCTCAATCAATCAATCAATCAATATTAAATGCCAGTTAATGATATGCAAACTGAAGTAGTTAGGAGGAAGTATATTATCATATGCAATTTACTTTAAAATGTGTTTTTAAAATGAATATAGATTGATGGATGGATAGATGGACAGATATGTGATAAAGCAAATATAGTAAAATGTTAATTTTACTATAGGTATAAGGGTATTGCAAAATCTTTCAACTTTGAAGTACCTTTGAAAATTTTCATCAATAAATGTTAGAAAAAAACCCACAATGTGAGCATGAATTTATGGAAAGATCTTGACCCAGAGTAGAGGTTTCATAGGCAGGTAACATCTGAATTGTGAATTGAAATGTTAATAGGAGTTACCAGGCAAAAGAAAGGGGAGAAAGAACCCAGGCATCAGTGAGGACCTATGGCATGTCAGGTGCTATGCCAGGGCCTAGGGATTCAAAGATCAATCTGACCCAGTTCTTGCCTTTGATTGGCTTGCTGTCTACGGGGGGAGTTGGACAGTTAAGGAGATGACTGTAATACAGGGTTGGGGCAGTATTAGTGTAGAAGAGAGGTAAGCACTAGATGAGGGGTACCTAATCCGCACTGGAGGAACTGAGGTGGTCAAAGTTTCTTCAAGGGGATGAAATTGAGACGGAGCACAAAATTGAATGAGCCACGTGAAGATAAAGGGAAGGCACTTCCGTAGAGGGAGCAGAATATACAAAGATACTTAGATGACAGAGTACGAGGCGCACTTAGTATGGCTAAGCAGATTGTAAGGAAAGAGTGAGGAGAGGAAAAGCTAGCCAGGGAGGGAAGGCTAGAGCATAAAGGCCATAATGAAGCAGGATGGTGCAAATTGAGGAGCCCTAGAAGAGCTCTTAGCAGAGAGATACAGTTTAGGAAGAATAAATATCCTGGCTGCTGTTCGGTTGATGGCTTGAAAAGGTACCTGACTGAAGACAGGGAAACCAGTTTTTGCTATAATAAAAAAAGTGATGAGGGCCTGAAGTAAGATAGTGGTAGTTAGGATTAGAGAAAAGAGAGTGAGGTGAAAGGTGAAGTTAGGACTGACAGGTCTCAGTGACTGATGAGATTGGGGAAAGGAATCCGATTATAGAATGATACCTTGGTTTCTGTCTTGGGTGACTGGGTGGATGTTGACATTATTCACTGCAGGTGATGGAGGGACCAGTTCAACAGCAACAGGGAGGAATGAGGGGCTCAGTTTTAGACATGAGGAAAGGGAAGTACCTGTGGTACATCCATGAGACTCCCTACAGGCAACTACATTTACATGCCTAAATTTTGACACATGAGATAGGAACTGGAGATAGAGGTTTAGGATTGGCAGTGGACAGGTAGGAATTATAAGCATCTAAGTGGGTGAAACCACTTTGGGGGGAGGGGGGCAGGTGACAGGGTGACGGGCACGAACAGTGGGAATAGAAAGAAAAAAGCCCAGGACAAAGCCTGGGTCATATTTCAGATAGGGGTGAGTGGAAGAGGAGGAGCCTGTGAAAGAGTCTTCAGAAAAGTGAGAGGAAAATCAGGAGAGAGTAGCATCACAGAGTCAAGAGGAATGAGATTATCCAGAAGAAGGGGCAGGATGTCAGACCTGCAGAGTCATCAAGTCAAAGGAGGACTGAAAAGAGCCTAATGGATTTAGTTGTTTAGGTCATGGGTTGACCTCAAAAGGGATAGTTTCAATGGGAGGAGGATGGAGGCGTGACAAAATACAGAATGAAAGGAAAAGGGAGGAGAGCAGTATTAAGAGGAGGATGAAAGATTTTGTGTATATTAAGATGTGAGAAACATTATTATGCTTCTATGCTGAAAGTAGAAAGTCAGTTGAGAGGGAGAAGTTAAAACAAGAGGAGCAGGGGTGCTTGATGGAACCATGTTTCTGAGGCAGTGGGGAGAAAATCCAGCAGAAAACACACAGGAGTATTGGCACAGAGATCTGAAACAACAGAACTGTTTGGAAAAACAATGAGTAGACTGCTATGGCTGGAACTTTGTAGTTTGTGGGAAAATGGTGGAAGATTAAGCTAGAAATACAGAGGCATCAGAAAATGACAATGTAGTCCTATGGTACTAGAGAAATTTCAGAGGAGAAAAAATACATTAGAAGATAACATGATTTAAAAAGGCAATGTCAAAAACCCCAAGACTTAAGTTGGGCCTTGAAAGGTGGCTATGTTGTAGATAGTTTGAATGCATGTTGGGGGGCACATACTACATTCTAGGCAAGAAGAGGAGATGGCTGTGATGAAAGTGTGCAGAAACCAGAATTAGCTGAGCATGTTGTGGGGACCAGATAGGTGGCATGGAGAGTGGATAGGGAAGCTGTGAAAGATAGTTGAGGAGGTAGGCCTGGGACCAGGGTATGAAGGGTCTGGAAGACTTGGCTACGTTTTTTAGACTTCATCTTGTAAGTAGTTACTACAAAGTTCTATTCAGGTGAGGTGCCATGTACAAAATGGTATTTTTTTAAAGCTACATATGTAATTCATTTGTTTATTTTTAATGATACACAATATTTGTACATATTTATGGGATACATGTCATATTTTGTTACATGAATAGAAAGTATAAAGATCAAGTCAGGGTATTTAGGGTATCTATCGCCTTGAGCACTTATCATTTCTATGTGTTGGGAACATTTCAATTCCTCCCTTCTAGTTATTTTGAAATGTACAATACAATGCTATTCACTCATCACCCTACTCTGCTATCAGACATTAAAACTTATTCCATCTAACTGTACGTTTATATCCATTAATCAACCTCTCTCTTCTTCACCTCTGCCTCCACCCCCACATCCCTGTTGGCCTCTGGTAACTATCATTCTACTCTCTACTTCCATGATACCCACATTTTTAGCTCCTACATATGAATGAGAATATGCAATATTTGTCTTTTTGTGCCTGGCTTATTTCACTTAACATAATGACCTCCAGTTCCATCTATGTTGCTACAAATGACAGGATTTCTTTCTTTTTTTATGGCCAAATAGTATTCCACTGTGTATATATGCCACATTTTCTTTATCCATTCATCTGCTGATGGACACTTAGGTTGATTCCAAATTTTTGCTATTGTGAATAATGCTGCAATAAACATGGGGGTGCAGGTATCTCTTTGATCAAAAGGTATTTTAAGATTAGCCTAGCTATGGTATTTAGAATAGAATGTCTTCTAGGAGTCAAAAAGTTAGGTTATTGTTGAGATGTGCAGGGTGAGGGCATGGACTCCGTAGAGGTGGCAGGAACAGACTGGAAGTGAGTGCATCTCTACCATGATGCTAAGGAAGAACTAACAGCAGGTAATGGGTACTCATTCCTAAATGGGGAAATCATGCTGGGTGCAATTAGACTAATGGATCAGTAAGAAGAAAAAGCAAAAGAGATTGAAAAGTAATAATTTGAGCTGGGAGAAGAACTAGGATAGTGAGGATTTACAAGCCAAGTTAAGAGTTTCAAAAAGAGTATTTTCAAGTGTTAATGCCACAGAAAGGTTGGGTAAGACGAGCACTGAAAAAACCCAGTAGTTCTGGTAATTAAGATATCCCTGGATATCTCTTACATAGTGGTTTTGGCAAGGTAGGTAAAGACAGACTACTGAGAGAGTGAATGAGGTTGCAGGATACAAAATCAATATTAAATAAATTTTATTTTCTACACACCAAAAAGTTACAAAATATAATTTTTAAAGATTCTATTTGTGCTGGTTACATGGGTTTGTTCAGTTAGTGAAAATGCAGCAAGCTACACACTTATGGTAGGTGTACTTTTCTATTTGTACATTATACTTCAATAAAAAGTTTTTAAAATATCACTTGCAATACTGTCAAAATATAAATGACCTAAGAATAGAACAAAAGATGTATAAGATTTCTACAGGGAAAAACACTCAAATTTAATTTTGATTTAATAGAATACTCAGAAACAGACTAAGGCATATTTGGGTACTTAATATATGAAAGAAATGGCACTGCTTATCAGTAGGGAAAGAATGGACTTTTAAATAAACGGTGCTAGGACAAATGGGTATTTATATAGAAAAACAAAACTGGACCCTGCATCATACCATGTATAAAAAACAGTGCTAGGTGGATTAAAGACTTAACTGTGAAAGGCAAAACTGTAAAGGCTTTATTAGATAACATAGAAAACATCTTTAAGGTCTTGGCGTACTAAAGGATTTCTTAAGACACAAAATTATTATCAATGGAAGGAAAGTGAAAAGACAAGCCAGAGAGGAGGGAGAAGATGTGTGCAAAACAGACAGGGTGGGGAGATTAAGCAATAAATATAACTGACCAATGACTAGAATCTATAGTTTATTCAGAATTACTTTTAGGCCAGGTGTGGTGGCTCATACCTGTAATCCCAGCACTTTGGGAGGTGGGTGAATCACAAGGTCAGGAGTTCAAGACCAGTTTGGCCAACATGGTGAAACCCCATCTCTACTAAAAATACAAAAACTAGCCGGGTGTGGTGGCACATGCCTGTAATCCCAGCTACTCAGGAGGCTGAGGCAGGAGAATCGCTTGAACCTGAGAGGCAGAGGTTGCAGTGAGCTGAGATCACACCACTGCACTCCAGCCTGGGCTACAAGAGTGAGACTCTGTCTCAAAAAAAGAAAACTACTTTTAATGAGTAAGAAAAAGACATTTAATAGAAAAATGAGCAAGACTTGAACAGGCATTTTACTGAAAATACACACGGTCATTAAACATATGAAAAGGTGATCAACCCCATTAGTAACTGAGGAAATGAAAATTAAAACCATAATAAAGTATCAGTCCACATCTACTATATTGGCAAAAATTAAAAATTCACACAAAACAGTGGATATAGAACAATTAGGATTCTTATACATTGAAACATACTTTGAAAGACAATTTGGTATATTTGAAAGACAATTTGGTATACCCTATAACCCAGTGATTCTACTTCTAGGTACATACCCTAGAAAATTCTTATAAATATGCATCGAGATACATAAACAAGAAGGTTCATATGGGTATTGTTGACAAAACTGGAAAGAAATGGAATATCCATCAACAATAGAAAAATAAATAGTGGTACAAATGATAGATTACTATACAAAAATGAAAAGAAATGAACTATAGCTGTATGTGACATATTAGATAAATCTCTCAAATATCATTTTAAATGGAGGAATGAAAACACAACAGATTATATACAGTATAATTCCACTTACATAAAGCTTAAAAATAGACAAAACTATTATTATGCTATTTAGCGATATATACACAGGTGGCATTGCTATCAAGAAAGCAAGTGGAGGCTGGGCATGGTGGCTCATGGCTGTAATCCCAGCACTTTGGGAGGCTGAGGCGGGCAGATCACCTGAGGTCAGGAGTTCAGGACCAGTCTGGTCAACATGGTGAAACCCCATCTCTACTAAAAATACAAAAATTAGCCGGGCATGGTGGCACACACCTATAATTCCAGCTATTTGGGAGGCTGAAGCAGGAGAATTGCTTGAACCCAGGAGGCAGATGTTGCAGTGAGCCAACATCATACCACTGCATTCCAGCCTGAGTGATGGAGCGAGATTCCATTTCAAAAAAAGAAAAGAAAGGAGGGGGCAGGTGTGGTGGCTCACGCCTGTAATTCCAGCACTTTGGGAGGCTGAGGCAGGAAGAACTGGTGGAGCCAGGAGTTCAAGAACAGCCTGGGCAATATAGGGAGATCCCATCTCTAGAAAAAATTAAAAATTAGCTGGGCATGGTGGCATGTGCCTGTGGTCCTAGCTACTCAGGAGGATTGCTTGAGCCCAGGAGGTTGAGGCTGCAATGAGCTATGATTGTGCCACTGCACTCCAGCCTGGGCAACAGAGTGAGACCTTGTCTCAAAAAAAAAAAAAAAAAAAAGGCAAGGGAATTGGCATCACAAAAGTCAGAAGAATGGATACCTGGAGAGAGAAGGAAGGGGATCATGATCTTGGAAGAGTATGCGTGGGTGCTAGAAGTGTTTTGTTTTCAACCTGAGTGGTAGTTACACAGATGTTCACTTTATAATCATTTATTAAACTAGATACATGATGTGACTTATGCAATGTTCTGCATGTATGCTATGCCTCACGAAAGAGGTGAAACTAAGAGTTAATCACATGTATGGCTAAGCAGTATAAACTTTTTTGAGGAGCTTGAGTCTAAAGGGAAGGAGATAGGACAGCAGTTACAGGAGGATTCAGGATTAAAGGAATTTAGGTCCGTATGTTCACCAAAAATACTGTACAAGAACATTCATAGCATTATTCGTAATAAATCCAAACTTGAAATTGCCCAAATGCCCATCCAACAGTAGAAAGGATATATAAATTGTGGTATATTCATCAGCGGAATACTATATAGCCATGAAAATAAACAAACTACAACTATATGCAATACTATGGATGAACCTCACAAGCATAATGTTGAGTTAGGGTTATCAGTTTGGTAAAAGTAAAAAATATAGAACATCCAGTTAAATCTGAATTTCAGACAGATGACACATCATTTCTAATATAAGTATATTCCATACAAAATGATTTGTCACTTATCTGAAATTCAAATTCAGCTAGGCATCCTGTATTTTCTCTGGAGACCTTACATTGAGTGAAAGAAGTCAGACACGAAGGAGTCCATAATACAAAACTAATCTAGGACTAAAAGTCTGGACAGTGGCTACTCTTTGGGGAAGACAGTGACTAGAGAGAGCACAAATGGCACTTCTGGGATGCTTAGAATATTGTTTCTTCAACTGGGTGCTATTTACCTGTATGTATTTCATATTGTGAATATTCATTGAACTGTATAATGATGACTTCATATCACTGTGTATAATATGAAGTGTAATTAATAGGCAGATTACTCAATTGAAGTATAATATACATATAATATTATCCATCTGTAATCTATTTATAATTTATCTGGCAGTTGCCTAAATATGTTTTATATTCAAAAGCACAATAAAAAAATAGGGATAAACTTAACAGGAAATGTATAGCACTCACACTGACTGAAGGAAGAGAAATACTTTGAATAGGTAATTTAATCAGGAATATAAATGGCCTAAAAATATAAAAGTGTGTTCAACTTCATTAATAACTACAGAAATGAAAGAGAGAGACCATTTTTCACTTATCGAATTGGTAATAATATTTAGTAGAGAAGTTAGGAAAATAATATCATCATTCCTTCATGGGAGTTTGGTAGCATCTATTTTTTAAATGTACATGAATTTTGGGAAGATAGTAAGTTGAAGATATTCCAAATCACTTCTATTCCCAAACCTGATTCACTGACTGTTCTTGAGCCAAGTAGGTGCTGAGGCCAGCCGAGAAAGTAGGTTGCAGGATAGGTCTGAGAACTGAGAGTGAAGAATGATGTAGAATTTTTCATCTCTGGAACAGACGAAAGCCCTGGGAGCTATTTACATGTAAGAGTTTGGTGTAGCAGAGCCAAAGTGCAAGGATGAAAACATGGTCCATGGTAAAGGCTTGGCCCATACCACTCTGAACTCCTAGAGGGAAAGTCAATACTGTGTATGTGAGTGTGCCAGGTTTCTCCACCTGAAAATGCTAAGAAAACAATGAGATGGATTGTGTCTTCTCTACCTTGAGACAAAGATAGCACAAGGAAACAAGAATACAGAGAGGCCTCCTCCTGATGCCTCCTCATGGGTCTGACAAGCTGACTGGCAATATGCCTGCTAGCTCATGGGCAGAAACCACTGTGCTTTTCCCACTCGCTGTGCTGCTATGACTTCAGATACCGCAGCATTAAACTTGAGCCCAGAGAGCAGACTAAGGGTAATAACAATACACCTAAAGGGACCCAGAAGCCAAAAAGAACCAGCAGAACACTTAGAACAGGACTTTAATCAATAGAGTTGCTAAATAGACAATTTGCCCTTAAAAAATATTTTCTAGAACTAAAAGAATACCATTTACCAATACCAATAGCAATTATCATTCCAAATAATAAAATATTAAAATCATTCTGATTGCAATCAGAAACTAGATTCCCCTGAGGAAAGCAACTTTACTAGACCAGGGTATATCCACTGACATTCTTCTCATTGCTAATAAACATAAGAGAACTAAATAAAGGAATAAATATTGGCAGAGATAATTTTCTTTACTGATACAATTTGGTACCAAGAAAACTCAAGGCTCTAATTAACAAAACCTATTAGAACAGAGCTATATTATCAAGATGAATTAGTCTCACAAACATAATGTTGAGGGAAAAAAATCAGTTACAGAAGACACATATGCCATGAAACCCTTTATGTTCAGTTTAGAAACATGCAAAATATCACTACATATCATTAAAGGATGTAAGAATAAAGAAATTAATGGAAAGGATAAATACCACATTTAGAATGGTAGCTAATCACCACTCTACTGACACTGCTCTGACAAAGATCAACAAAACCCTCAATGGACAAATTTATTTACCTCTTCTCAGTAGTCACGTTGAAGCATATGACATAGGTGACAGTCCTTGTTTATAAAAACTCTTACCTTGGTAATCTAGATTCTCCAGTAACTCTTCAACTTCTCACTGACTCATTTAACCTTGGCCCTTAAAATGAGTGCTTCTCACTCATATTTGGTATTTATTAATATTATTTAATATTTACTGTTGGCTCTTTCATTCTCTAGTCTTTCTCTGCACAACTCTTCTACCCATGAATTTCAAATATTTATCTCTAGCCCAGTTGTTGCTTCTAAGTTCTTGTCCTGACTTTCCTATTTCTTCTTGGATTTTTCTAATATGTACTCCAAATCTGACAAGTCCAAAATCTTTCCATCTGCTGCCTGCTTCCTATATACGTATCTCCTGTTTTCTCACTAGCTTCCTTTCAGCTCTTGGCATTTGACACTTGATGTAAGACTCAACTGTGATTCTGTTATAAACTTCTTTGCCTCACGAGTCAAACCTGACACTTGGGTGCACCTCCTTTCCCCTAACCCGCAGTAATGCAACATGTAACAATATTCTGCCAGGCCATATCAACCCTCTGAAAATATTCCAGAGGGGTTAGCAACTTTCTTAGTTCTTGATAAGTAGAAAATGATTCCCTCTAACAGTGGAGGACTTGCCTTTGACAATGGCAGTTTGGTAGCCAAAGAAAAGTTAATTCTGCTGGGTTAAGCCATAGCCTTAAAAGTCTCTTCCACCCTCAAAATCTAGCTCAAATGTTGTCAAGCACCTTAGTAAGCTCCTAGGAATCTTAGTTCAGCTGAGATTGTATACAAATATTAGTAGTGCCCCTATATTCCTCATTAGCCACATTCAGAGCAAGTAAAAACATAGATGATGGAATTGGTAATTATGAAGAGGCTAGCATTTACTAAGAATTGCATTAAATATTTTATAAATATGAGTTCACTTAATTCCCACAACTCTATTGGAGACTATATTCAAATCCTATTTTACAAATGAAATTGAAGCTCTGAAGCTAAGATGGACAACCCAGAATATTTATGTAAAACACTCTAATGCAATTGAGTAAAATTCCTTTAGAGTCCTTAAAAGTCTTTGAAGAGGCTGCCAAGTGGGAAAGCCACCAACGTCCTGTGAATCCGTAACTGGTGGATCAGAAACCACAAAATCCTTGAGAGATTGAAAGAAGACGAATCAGACTAACATAAGAAAAAATATACAGGAGATAACTGATGTAAAAAGTTGGCAGCAACTGCAGGAGTACTACAGACTTGAGGGTAGTGGATTCAGAAAACAGGAGGAAGCCCCAGGACAATGGGCAAGGTAACTGATTGTGGTATCAGAGCAGGAGTAGATCCATGGACTAGTAGTCAGTGATATGACAGAAAAAAGTCCAAACACATGCACAAATATAGAGGGTAAAACTACCTGTTAAAAGAGAACATTAATAAAGACCAAGTAAGTACAAGCCAGATTTCAAAAAACACAAATCACATACATTTGTTGATCATAATGCAATAAATTAGAAATTGACAACAAAAGGAAAGGCAGAAGCACCTTCTAAATAACTCTTAGGTTTGAGAGAAAATGAAAAAGTAAATATCCTATTTAGAAATGAAACAGTAAGAGTACTGTTTCTCAAAATTATAAGATTACATCCAAGTGGCACTTAGAGATGCATAGCTTTAAATTTATCTTTTTAGATAGGAACAATTGAAAACAAATGAGAGATAAATTATATGTGCAAATAAAAGGAAAAAATTGATCTTGAATGTGATTAAGCCTCTAGATCTAACTACCAATTTATAGAAAATAGGTAAAGTGAAACGTGAAACTATATAGGCATGCAATGAGCAAAATTCACACTATGGGAAATTCTACAAGACAACTTGATTTCTTCAATAAACAAATTCCAGGGACTTGAGGGGTAAGGAGAGATGAAGGTACCTATAAATTAAAAGATATTTAGGCTTTGGCCAGGTGCAGTGGCTCATGCCTGTAATCCCAGCACTTTGGGAGGCTGAGGTGGGTGGATCACCTGAGGTCAGGAGTTTAAGATCAGTCTGGCCAACATGGTGAAACCCCATCTCTACTAAAAATACAAAAATTAGCTGGACATGGTGGCACGTGCCTGTAATCTCAGCTACTTGGGAGGCTGAGGCAGGAGAATCACTTGAATCTGGGAGGTAGAGGCTACAGTTAGCCAAGATCATGCCACTGCACTCCAGCGTGGGCAAGAGTAAGACTCTGTCTTAAAAAAAAAAAAAAAAAAAAAGACAGCCAGGCACGGTGGCTCACGCCTGTAATTCCAGCACTTTGGGAGGCCAAGGTGGGCGGATCACGAGGTCAGGAGTTTGAGACCAGTCTGACCAACATGGTGAAACCCCGTCTCGACTAAAAACACAAAAATTAGCTAGGCATGGTGGTGGGCGCCTATAATCCCAGCTACTTGGGAGGCCGAGGCAGGAGAATGGCTTGAATCCACGAGGCAGAGGTTATGGTGAGCCAAGATCACGCCACTGTATTCCAGCCTGGGCAAGAAGAGCAAAACTCTGTCTCAAAAAAAAAAAAAAAAAAAAGACATTTAAAAGACCTATTGAGCAATAACAATGTGTAGACCTTGTTTGGATCCTGATCCAAATAAATAAAATCTATGAGACAATTAAAAATTTGAACACTGACTGGATATATAATTTTAAGGCATTAGTATTATTGTTAATTGTTAGGTAAATATATATATATATATATATATATATATATATATATATATATATATTTTAGAGACAGGTTCCCACTCTGTGGCCCAGACTGGAGTACAGTGGCACAATCACAGCTCCCCACAGCCTCAAACTCCTGCGCTCCAGCAATCCTTCTGCCTCAGCTAGGACTACAGGTATGCGCCACCATACCTGGCTATTTTATTTTTGATTTTTGTAGAGACAGTGGGGTCTTGCTATGTTGCTCAGGCTAGTGTCAAATTCCTGGTCTCAAGAAATCTTCCTGCTTTGGCCTCCCAAAGTGCTGGAATTACATGCATGAGCCACTGAACCCGACCTAGGTGATTATATTTGAAGAGTTCTTAATTTCTACAGATACAAACTGAAATAAATAAAACAATATATCCGTGATTTGTTTCAAATAATATCAGAGGGAGAAAGTGGGTATTATACAAACAAAACAAGACTGGTCATAAATTAGTCATTGTTGAAACTGCATGATAGGTATATTGGGGGGGCATTCATTATACCATCTTGACCTCTTTTGTATATGCTTGAAAAGATTTTTTGAAAAAGAGAAGAAGTGAACTCAGCTCTCAACTCAAGAAGCAGGAAAAAGAACATAAAATAAAACAACTTAGGAAGAACTCAGTAATAGAGTAAAAGTAAAAATTGGAAGAAAGTAGAGTTAATCAATCTGTCAAATGTGATAGAAAAAAGAGACGATACATAAACAATTGAAATGAAAGTAGAGACATACCTACAGATACAGTGGTTAAAAATAAAAAATAAATCTATTGGGCTGGGCGTGGTGGCTCATGCCTGTAATCCTAGCACTTTGGGAGGCTGAGGTGGGTGGATCACCTGAGGTCAGGAGTTCAAGACCAGCCTGGCCATCATGGT
>CAUYQU010040772.1:0-27367 GCA_963574635.1 Cheracebus regulus
TGTGGTGGTGGGTGCCTGAAATCCCAGCTACCTGGGAGGCTTAGACAGGAGAATTACTTGAACTTGGGAGACAGAGGTTGCAGTAAGCAGAGATGTTGCCATTGCACTCCATCCTGGGTGACAAGAGTGAAACTCTGTCTCAGAAAAAAGAAAAGAAAAAAAATTATATGTATATATATATTTTATTGGACTTTGGTTCTAGGGTACATGTGCAAAACATGCAGGATTGTTAAATAGGTACGTACATGGCAATGTGGTTTGCTGCATCCATACCCCGTCACCTATATCTGGCATTTCTCCCCCGTTATCCTTCCCCAAACTCCCTACCCCACGCTCTCCCTCCCCTATTCCCCCCAACAGACCCCAGTGTGTGATGCTCCCCTCCATGTGTCCATGTGTTCTCTTTGTACAACACCCGCCTATGAGTGAGAACATGCAGCATTTGATTTTCTGCTCTTGTGTCAGTTTGCTGAGAATGATGGTTTCCAGATTGATCCATGTCCCTACAAAGGACACAAACTCATCGTTTTTTATGGCTGCATAGTATTCCATGGTGTATATGTGCCACATTTTCCTTGTCCAGTCTATGATCGATGGGCATTTGGGTTGGTTCCAGGTCTTTGCTATTCTAAACAGTGCTGCAGTGAACATACGTATGCATGTGTCTTTAAAATAGAATGATTTGTAATCCTTTGGATATATACCCCGTAATGGGATTGCTGGATCAAATGGGATTTCTATTTCTAGATCCTTGAGGAATCACCACACTGTCTTCCACAGTGGCTGAACTAATGTACACTCCCAACAGTGTTAAAGTGTTTCTATTTCTTGACATCCTCTTCAGCATCTGTTGTCTCCAGATTTTTTAACGATCGTCATTCTAACTGATATAAGATGGTGTCTCAATGTGGTTTTGATTTACATTTCTCTAATGACCAGTGATGATGAGCATTTTTTCATGTTTTTTGACCTCATAAATGTCTATTTTGAAAAGTGTCTGTTCAAGTTCTTCACTCACTTTTGAATGGGTTTGTTTTTTTCTTGTAAATCTATTTTAGTTCTTTGTAGATTCTGGATATTAGCCCTTTGTCAGATGGGTAGATTGAAAAAATTTATTCCCATTCTGTTGGTTGCCAGTTCACTCTAATGATAGTTTCTTGTGCTGTGCAGAAGCTCTGGAGTTTAATTAGATCCCGTTTGTCTATTTTGGCTTTTGTTGCCAATGCTTTTTGTGTTTTAGTTATGAAGTCCTTGCCTATACCTATGTCCTGAATGGTTTCGCCTAGGTTTTCTTCTAGGATTTTTAAAGTGTTAGGCCTTATTTTAAAGTCTTTAATCCATCTGGTGTTAATTTTTGTGTAAGATGTCAGTAAGGGGTCGAGTTTCAGCTTTCTGCACATAGTCATTCTTCCCAACACCATTTATTAAACAGGGAATTCTTTCCCCATTGCTTGTTTTTCTCAGGTTTGTCAAAGATCAGACAGTTATAAATGTGTTGCATTTCCTCTGAGGCCTCTGTTCTGTTCCATTGGTCTATATCTCTGTTTTGGTACAAAGTAACATGCTGTTTTGATTACTGTGGTCTTGTAGAACAGTTTTAAGTCAGGTAGTGTGATGCCTCCAGCTTTGTTCTTTTTGCTTAGAATTGTCTTGGCTATGCAGGCTCTCTTTTGGTTCCATATGAGGTTTAAGGTGGTTGTTTCCAGTTCTGTGAAGAGGGTGATAGGTAGCTTGATGAGGATAGCATTGAATCTATAAATTACTTTGGGCAGTATGGCCATTTTCACAATATTGATTCTTCCTAATCATGAGCGTGGAATGTTTTTCCATCTGTTTGTGTCCTCTCTTATTTCCTTGAGCAGTGGTTTGTAGTTCTCCTAGAAGAGGTCCTTTACATCCTTTGTTAGTTGTATTGCTTTGTACTGGCTGTGGGTTTGTCATAAATAACTTTTATTATTTCGAGAGATACTCTGTTGATACCTAGTTTATTGAGAGTTTTTAGCATAAAGGGCTGTTGAATTTTGTGGAAGGCCTTCTCTGCATCTATTCAGATAATCGTGGTTTTTGTCTTTGGGTCTGTTTACGTGGTGGATTACAATTATAGACTTGTGTATGTTGAACCAAACTTGCATCCCCAGGATGAAGCCTGCTTGATCGTAATGGATAAGCTTTTTGATGTGCTGTTGCAATCTGTTTGCCAGTATTTTATTGAAGATTATTGCATCTCTGTTCATCATGGATATTGGCCTGAAGTTTTCTTTTTTTGTTGAGTCTCTGCCAGGTTATGGTATCAGGATGATGTTGGTCTCATAAAATGATTTGGGAAGGATTCCCTCTTTTTGGATTGTTTGGAATTATTTCAGAAGGAGTGGTACCATGTCCTCTTTGTATGTCTGGTAGATTTTGGCTGTGAACCCATCTGGACCTGGGCTTTTTTTGGTTGGTAGGCTATTAACTGCTGCCTCAACTTCAGACCTTGTTATTGGTCTATTCAGGGTTTCAACTTCTTCCTGGTTTAGGCTTGGGAGGGTGAAAGTGTCCAGGAATTTATCTGTTTCTTCCAGGTTTACTGGTTTGTGTGCATAGAGTTTTTTGTAGTAATCTCTGATGGTAGTTTGTATTTCTGTGGAATCAGTGGTGATATCCCATTTATCATTTTTTCTTGCATCTATGTGATTCTTCTCTCTTTTCTTCTTTATTAATCTGGCTAGTGGTCGGTCTATTTTGTTGATCTTTTCAAAAAACCAGCTCCTGGATTTATTGATTTTTTGAAGGGTTTTTTTTGTGTCTCTGTCTCCTTCAGTTCTGCTCTGATCTTATTTCTTGTCTTCTGCTAGCTTTTGAGTTTTTTTGATCTTGCTCCTGTAGCTCTTTCAATTTTGATGATAGGGTGTTGATTTTAGATCTTTCCTTGTTTCTCTAGTGGGCATTTATTTCTATAAATTTTCCTCTAGACACTGCTTTAAGTGTGTCCCAGAGTTTCCGGTATGTTGTGTCCTTGTTCTCGTTGGTTTCAAAGAATATCTTTATTTCTGCCTTCAGTGGGGTGTTAAAGTCTCCCACTATTATTTTGTGTGAGTCTAAGTCTCTTTGTAGGTCATTAAGAACTTGCTTTATGTATCTGGGTGCTCCTGTATTGGGTGCTTAGCTCTTCTTGTTGCATTGATCCTTTTATCATTATGTAATGCCTTTCTTTGTCTCTTTTGATCTTTGTTGATTAAAGTCTATTTTATCAGAGACTAGGATTGCAACTCCTACTTTTCTCTGCTCTCCATTTGCTTGATAAATCTTCCTCCATCCCTTTATTTTGAGCCTATGTGTGTCCTTGCACGTGAGATGGGTTTCCTGGATACAGTACACTGATGGGTTTTTGACTTTTTATCTGATTTGCTAGTCTGTGTTTTTTGATTGGGTCATTTAGGCCATTTACATTTAAGGTTAATATTGTTATGTATGAATTTGATCCTGCCATTTTGATGCTAGCTGGTTGTTTTGTCCATCAGTCGATGCAGTTTCTTCATTGTGTCAGTGCTGTTTAACCATCTGGTATGTTTTTGGATTGGTTGGTATTGGTTGTTCCTGTCCATGTTTAGTGATTCTTTCAGGAGCTCTTGTAAGGCAGGCCTGGTAGTGACAAAATCTCTCAGCAATTGCTTGTTCATAAAGAATTTTATTTCTCCACTTATGAAGCTTAGTTTGGCTGGATATGAAATTCTAGGTTGAAAGTTCTTTTCTTTAAGGATGTTGAATATTGGCCCCCACTCTCTTCTGGCTTATAGGGTTTCTGAGGAGAGGTCTGCTGTGAGTCTGATGGGCTTCCCTTTGTGGGTAACCCAACGTTTCTCTCTGTCTTCCCTTAGCATTTTCTAATTATGACTCAAAATTCAGAAGTCATAAAATTAAAGATTGATAATTTCCACCAAATGAAAGGTTTTTTAAAATAGATGTAATCGGCTGGGCACAGTGTCTCATGCCTGTAATCTCAGCACTTTGGGAAGCCAAGGCTGGTTGATCAGGAGGTCAGGAGTTCAAGACCAGCTTGACCAATATGGTGAAACCCCATCTCTACTAAAAATACAAAATTAGCTGGACGTGGTGGTACATGCCTGTAATCCTAGCTATTTAGCAGGTTGAGGCAGAAGAACCACTTCAACCTAGGAGGTGGAGGTTGTGATGAGCCGAAATCATGCCACAGCACTCAGCCAAGGTGACAGAGTGAGACTCTGTTTTTGTTTTTTGTTTTGTTTTGTTTTTCTAAAAAACAACATAATCATAGCACCATAATGAAAGCCAGAAAACAAATGCCTAACTCAAAAAAGCAAACTCAATTTGTATTTCAAAGAAACTACCTCTCTAATATATGAAAGCCTTAAAAATTAAATAATAAATGAATCAATTCAGTTGAAAGTACAAATAGACTAACAATAAAATAAAAAGTGTAAAGAAAATATATAGAGAAGGTAAAAAAATGTTTATTCTCTTATAATAAATTAAAATTGAAATGTTGTAGATATTCTATTCCTTTCTGATAAAATTGTCAAAAACTTCAAATTGTGATTATACACCTTTTTGCTAAGAAAAATAGATAATCTTACCCAGCAGGCAGTGCTGTAAATTGGTAAAACACCCTAGAACAGAGGTTCTGAATTATAATGATTCTATCCTCCCAGAAAAAAGTTTGGCAATAGTTGTATATATTTTTAATTGTCATAACTGGAGAGAGATTTGCTATTGGCATCCAGTGAATAAAAGCCAAGGGTACTGCTCAGTGCCCTACAATATATAGTATGGCTTCCATAACAAAGAATTATCTGACCAAAAAGGTCCATAGTGTTGCTGTTAAGAAACTTTGCCCTAGATTTTAATTTTATAATATTGTTCAAACATTACATCACATATGTAGTATATCTGTCACATCCAGGAATTTATTTTCCATTGGGCAGTAAATGCTATATGCACAGGGTTATTCAATGAAGCATTATATAGTGCAGCAAAAATATAAAATAAAATGGATCAATAAGTATTAAAATATGATGCATCTAGAAGTACCAGTAAAATGAATTGAGATACTCAACATGTTTTATTAAAGAACTATCTCCAAGTGAAAAAGTGCTGGTAGTGGCATACAATGTGCCAACATTTATATTGGAAAAGAGGAAAATAAGCATTTATGTTCATATTCTTTATGCATTTATGTGATAAGAAAGCTCTGGGCCAGGCACAGTGGCTCATGGCTGTAATCCCAGCACTTTGGGAGGCAGAGGCAAGTGGATTGCTTGAGATCAAGAGTTTAAAACCAACCTGGCCCACATAGTGAAACCCCATCTCTACTAAAAATACAAATTCAGCCGGGCATGGTGGCGTGCTCCTGTAATCCCAGCTACTTGGGAGGCTGAGGCAGGAGAGTCTCTTGAACCTGGGAGATGGAGGTTGCAGTGAGCCAGTATCAGACCACTGCACTCCAGCCTGGGTAAGAAGAGCCAGACCCTGTCTCAAAAAAACAAAAAAGAGAAAAAAAAGGAAAGCTCTGGAAAGATTCAGACTGCCCAAAGAAGGATGCTTGATTTTGGTTTTACAAAGCATTCATTACAGAAAACATTGTCATCTCTTTATGGTATGAGAGCAGTGATTAGTCATTTGCTGAAAATAATCCCTTAAGGGTAGAATATTGAAGACAACCATCTCTAAAAAACCCTTAATAAGTGGAACAGAAACTGATAAGAAGAATAAATAACAAATGAAGGAACACATCAGAGTTTTTACTACGTTGTCAGTCTTAACCGATCAAACGTGTGTGTGTGTGTGTGTGTGTGTGTGTGTGTGTGTGTATGCGTGTGTGTGTGTTTTAAATCTACTGTGGCAATACCCAGTGGCTGTTCCATGTATCTTCATTAGGAAACTGATTTTGCTTGGAGAGCTTAGAAGGGAAACTCTACATAGTATTTTGGCTAATTCTAAGACATCCAAATAATGAGGGGAAAGGGCAACTATGAATAATTCTACACGATAGGAATGGAATTTGAAGTCACTGGATCTGTGAAAATTGGCAATTAAAGTACAGGCAAATCTTGTAATAGTAATTATTTTTAACATTAGCCACAATCAGTGAGGAAATAACAGGGAGTGCTTTTCTTCACAATTCCAACTTCCAAGATGTACTGCTGTGTGGTGTTTCTTCCAAGCTTTAATAAGAAATATGATGATAAATGGCCCCTGCTAATGTTTTTAAGGCAGCCAAGATTAGAAGATAGAGTTTTTGTTAGTAATTGTGTATTAGATGGAAGGAATCTCTGAACATGCAGAGAATGACAAAGAGCTACTATTGGTTTTGAAAGATACTTTCTACATGACTTAAAAACCCCTTGGCATCCCTACTGTCAGAACTGTAAAAGTTAATTTCCTTTCTATTCTTTCTACTTCCCCCAAAATAAGCTGCCATATGCCTGGATTTTCAGTTGCCTACTGTATAAGAATATTTACTATTTTTGTAAAAAAATCTGCTTGTGGAGACAACATGTATTTATGGTAATAATTAAAACTTTGAGACAATAAAATAAAAATGTCGAGACATGTTAGTTGTCCTGCTATTAAGTGATCATATGATATAATAGCTCTTTTAATAACAGGTTATATTGCTATCTAGCAACTATTTTGATTGAAAATAATGTCATCTTGACAATTACACATAATCTCATGACCAGACCAAATATATATTCATTTGCAATATCTCTTAAAGGAGAGATGTTTTCAGTCCCTGAAAGAGCATGTGAAGTATAATATTATTGATTATTTAAAAATACTGCCACATCTTCTTAAATATACTAACATGCAACTATAACTGGCTGTTTGATAACCAAAACTATCTTAAGTTTGAAAACAAATGTTTCATTTTAGAATTACTTGTAATTAGTCCTGCTCAGATATTGTTCTTCCTGATTCTATTGACAATTAAAGTACAGGCAAATTTTGTAATAATTATTATCATCAGCCACAATCATTAAGAAAATAACAGAGAGTGATGACCATAGAGGCTATCTTCAAAAACAGGGAGAACAAGATGGTACCTCAAAGTTGACAGCCTGCAGCACATGCAGAGAGCTACTCAAAGTAACAAATCTCCATTATGTCTTTTACAAACGAGAGTAGTAGTAGCTACTCCTCCATCATCATATTACTAGAAATGGGAAAGAATGTTAAAATATTTACAAAAACCAGGATGATTTTCTTCTCAACAGGAATTATGCTACAATTCACTTAGGGTGTTAAATGTGTTATTTATTTCTTCTTGGTATATTTATTGCTAGCAAAGCTGTCCTACGACCAGGATATTCCACAGTAGAAGGCTTCTTTCTGTTTCTCCAGCATGCTGCCTGAGCTAGAAATGTCATTTCAAACATTGTTAGACAGCCCTAGTTCCCTCCATGAAGTCTATAGACCAACACCAAGAAGCTGACGTTTAGCTAACAAATTTTCACTGAGATGAGTGATTTGAGTCAAGTGGCATAAAATGACTTCAAAGTGTTCAGAAATTGAATCCAAGAATCAAGCTATGCTGAACATCAGCCTTCCGGGTCTGCTTTATATCCATGTCACATGTTCTACTTTTCTTGTACTGGGAGACTTGAGAGCAATGCTCTGCATGAGAATTCCTGTAGTCTTAATTATTCTATCAAATCTTAATGCCAATTAGAATTTTCAAGGACCAGAAAGCTCTAACATGATTAGGAGAACAAATAAATGTACACACTACGTACATTCTAGACATAATGCTGTACAGAATCTTGAGTCAGGTACTCATTCGTAATATTTAATTCCCCTGCTGATAGTAAAATTGCAAAGTTAAGGAATCAATTTATATTCTCTTATGTTCGTCCTATTGACATTTTAATTAAACTTTTGTTTCAAGATAATTGTAGATTCAACACATGTAAGAAATAATAGATAATTTTAGAGTCAAGATAATTGTAGTTTCAATGCTTATACCCTGCACCCAGTCCTTTGCAATGATAAAATCTTGTATAACTATAGTACAGGATATTGGCATTAGTTCAATACTTCTATCAAACTCAAATTTCACTAGTTTTATATGCACTCTCTTTCGTATTGTGTACTGCAGTCAATATAAAGGACAATTCTGTCTCCACAAGAAATTATTGTGCTGCCTCTTTATAACCACATCTATCTCCTTTGATCCATGCTTGTTTCTAATACCTGGTAACCACTAATATTTTTCATCTGAATAGTTATTCAGTTCAGGAATGTTGCATACATGGAATTGTATAGTATGTGTAAGCTTTTGGAATTGGCTTTTGGCTTTTTTTTTCTCAGCACAACTCTCTTAATATCTATCCAAGCTGTTGCAAGTACCAATAATTCCTTCTTTTCATTGTTGAGTAGTATTTCATGCTATAGATATACCACAATTTGTTTAACAACTTACCAGTTGAAGAACCTTTTGATTTTTTTTTTTATTTTGTGCTATTTAAAATAGAGTTGGTATGAACATTTATGGACAGGTTGTTAAGCAGACAAAATTTTTCATTTGTCTGGGATAAGTGCCCAAGACGGCGATTGCTAGGCCATATGGTAATTATGTGTTATGTGTTTAGGTTTATTAGAATTTTTCAAACTGATTTCCAGAGTGAGTGTATCAGTATACATTCCTATCAGCAGTGTATAAATGATCCAGCTTTTTTACCTCTTCTTCAGCATTTGGTGGTGTCATTTTTCTAAAAAAAATTAGCCATTCTGACAGTTGTATAGTAATCTCATTGTAGCTTAAATTTTTAATAGATTTTATCATCTTATTTTCATCTATATGGATCCTCTTCTATGAAATGACCGTTCATGTTTTTTCACCTTATTTTTTAATTGAATTGTGTATTGGATTTTTGTTGTTGTTGAGTGTGAGAATTCTAAACACTAGTTCTGAATCCTAGTCCTTTATCGAATATGTGATGTATTAGTCCATTTTTGCATTGGTATAAAGAAATACCTGATACTGGGTAATTTATAAACCCAGTTCTCATGGCTGAGAAGAACTCAGGAAATTACAATCATGGTTGACAATGAATGGGAAGCAAGACACATTTTACATGGCAGCCAGAGTGCTAGAGCAAGCCAGCAGGGAACTGCCAAACACTTTTAAACCACCAGGTCTTTGGGGAACTCATTCGCTATAATAGAACACCGTGAGAGAAACAGCACCCATGATTCAAACACCTCTCACCAGGTCCCTTCATTGACATATGGGGATTATAATTTGAGATGCAATTTGGGAGGTGACACAGAGCCAATCGTATCATTCCACTCCTGGACCCTCCAAAAGCTCAGGTCTTTTTCATGTTTCAAAATGAATCATGCCTTCCTAACAGTTCCCCAAAGTCTTAACTCCTTTCAGCATTAACTCAAAAGTCCATATCAAAGTCTCATCTGAGACAAGGGAAATCCCTTCCACCTATGAGCCTGTAAAACCAAAACAAGTTAGCTACTTTGAAGATACAATGGGGGAGTAGACATTGAGTAGGTACTCCCATTCCAAATGGAAGAAATTGGCCAAAACAAAGGGGCCACAGGACCCATGCAAGTCTAAACCCTAGCAGATCAGTCATTAAATCTTAAAGCTTTAAAATGATCTTCTTTGACACCATGTCTTACATCCAGGGCACACTGATGCAATGGGTGGGATCTCAAGGCCTTGGGCAGCTCTGCCCCTGTGGATCTGCAGGGTGCAGTACCCAGGTTGTTTACACAGGCTGGCCTTGAGTGCCTGTGGCTTTTCCAAGTATATGGTGCAAGCTGTCAGTGGATTTGCCATTCTGCAGTCTGGAGAATTGTGGACTTCCTCTCACAGCTCCGCTAGGCAGTGCCCCAGTGGGGACTCTGTGGTTGGTCTCCGACCTCACATTTCCCTTCTGCACTGCCCTAGTAGAGGGTCTCCGTGAGGGCTCCACCCCTGAAGTAGACTTCTGCCTGGACATCCAGACATTTCCTTACACCCTTGAAATACAGGCATAGGTTCTCAAAGCTAAACTCTTGTTTTCTGTGCACCTACAGCTCAACATCACGTGCAAGCTGCCATAGTTTAGGGCTTGCACCCTCAGAACCAATTTCTCAAACTGTACCATGGCTCCTTTTAGCTGTGGCTGGAGGTAGAGTGACTGGGAAGCAGGACACCAAGTCTTGAGGCTGCACAGAAGAGCACGGGTCCTGGGCCTGGCCAACAAAATCATTTTTCCCTTCTCGGCCTCTGGGCCTGTGATGGAAGGGATTGTTGTGAAAATCTCTGACATGCCTTGGAGACATTTTCCCCCATTGTCTTGGCTATTAACATTTGGCTCCTCATTACTTATGCAAATTTCTGCATCTGGCTTGAATTGCTCCCCTGAAAATAGAAGTTTCTGTTCTACCTCATGGTCAGGCTGCAAATTTTTCATACTTTTACCCTCTGCCTCTCTTTTAAATATAAATTCCAGTTTCAGATAATGTTTGTGAATACATACGACTAAACACTTTGAGAATCAGCCAGGTTATATCTTGAATGCTTTCCTGCTTAAAAATTTTGTCTTCCAGATACCTTAAATCATCTTTCTCAAGTTTAGACTTCCACGGATCTCTAGGGCAGGGGCAAAATGCCACCAGTCTCTTTGATAAAGCATAGCAAGAGTGACCTTTACTTCAGTTTCCAATATGTTACTCATCTGCATCTGAGTCCAGCTCAGCCTGGACTTTATTGTTCATTTTACTATCAGCATTTTGGTCAAAACCATTCAATGAGTCTCTAGGAAGTTTTAAACATTCCCACATCTTCCTGTCTTCTTCTGAGTCCTCTAGACTGTTCGAACCTTTGCCTGTTACCTAGTTCCAAAGTTATTTCCATATTTTTAGGTTTCTTTACAGCAGTACCCCTCTCTTGGTACTGCTATAAAGTCTCACGCATTAGTTCCTTTTTACACTGCTATAAATAACTCCTTGAGACTGGGTAATTTATAAACAAAAAAGACTTAATTGACTCACAGTTCCACACAGCTGGGTAGGCCTCAGGAAACTTCCAATTATGGTGGAAGGGGAATCAGAAGTGAAGCAGGTCTTACATGGCAGCAGGAGACAGCAACAAAGAGAGAGAGAGAAAGAGGGTGTCAGGGGAGGTGTCAAACACTTGAAACCATCAGATCTCAGGAGAACTGACTCACTCTCATGAGGACAACAGGGGGAAAACCACCCCCATGATCCAATAGCCTTCCACCAGATCTCTTCTTCAACCCATGAAGTCTACAATTCGAGATGAGATTTAGGTGGAGACACAGAGCTAAACCACATCACATGTCTTGCAGATACTTTCTCTCAATCAGTAGCTTGCCTTTGCATCCTCTGCACAGAGAAAATAGTTTCATTACAAAGCAAAAATTTTAAATTTTGAGGAGATCCAATGTATCAATTTTTTATTGTATAGGTTATGCTTTTGCAGCAAAGTTTGAATATTCTTAGAGCTAGATCTGAAAATTTTCTCTTATACTTTTTCTGAATGTTTTGTGATTTTACATTTAAGTTCATGAAATATTTTAATGTTTGAATATGCTGTGAGGTTTACTTCAAGATTCACTTTTATGCCTACCTCTCCAGCACCACTTAGTGAAATCAAATTTATCGAACTGAATTTGTTAAATTGATTTTATAACTTTTTTCAAAAATCAGTTGGCAATCTTTATGAGGGTCTACTTCTGGATTCTTTATTTTATTCCATTATTCTGTGTATCTGTCTGTCAACCAGTATTGCACTATTCATTACTGTATCTATTTGTCAAACTTAATAAGAGGTAGACTGGTTCCTACTACATCTTTCTCCTTTTTGAAGGTAGTTTTAACTATTCTGGGGCCTATGCCTTTTCATAAATATTTTAGAATAAGATTTTCTATGTCTTACAAAAACCTTGTTGAGATTTTGATTGAAATCTTATTAACCTACAGATTAATGTTCCCTTTAATTTTGAGTGTATAGGCTTTTTACCTAATTTTAAGGCTCTTTTTTTCGGTTGGGTTAATATATCTTTTTATGAGTCACCTTAATTAGAAATTTAGGCCAGCATAAAAACTATTAGAATTGCAGAAAATAAAATTTAAAAAATATAGAACATAAAACCCTGAAATAAAAATCTCATTGAGTGAAATAAATGTTTTCAGCTAATTTTTAAAATTTTATTACAAAGTAAAGATCATATATTAAGTAGCTCAGGCTTCCCTAAGAATATACCACAGACTAGTGGCTTAAACAATAGAATTTTATTTTCTAACAGTTCTGGAGATTGAAAGTCCTAGATTAAGGTGCCGGCATGACTGGTGTCTAGTGAGGGCTCCCCTTTCAAGTTGCAGGCAGTTGCCTTTCTGCTATGTGCTCAGTGGCCTTTCTCGAGACACAGTTCTCCATGAAGAGAGTGACTATTATTATAGGGAGACCAACCCTATCAGATCAAAACCCCATCTTTAGGACCTCATTTAACCTTGATAACTTTCTTAGAGGCCCCATCACCAAATACAGCCACACATGGGGGTTAGGGCTTCAGCATATGAAGTGGGAGAGGGTGCACAAACATTCAGTCCATAACGGATGAGGTAACCAAAGTCTGAAAATTTATAATAATTGTTAACAGTTTCATGGTGTGTGACAAGAGCTATCTTTCATATTTTATAAGTAATGATTTCCCTAATCCTGTAGCTGCCTTTAAGATATAGGGGCACTATTATTATCCCCCTTTATAAACTTAGGCCTGGAAGGTCTTTTTTTTCTTTTCTTTTCTTTCTTTTTTTTTTTTTTTTTGAGATGGAGTCTCACTCTGTTTCCCAGGCTGGAATGCAGTGGCATAATATCAGCTCACTGCAACCTCTGCCTGCCAGGTTCAAGTGATTCCTCTTGCCTCAGCCTCTGAGTAGCTGAAATTATAGGCATGTGCCACCATGTCCATCTCCTTTTTATATTTTTCATAGAGATGGGATTTCACCATGTTGGCAGGCTAGTCTCAAACTCCTGACCTCAGGTGATTTGCCCACCTTGGCCTCCCAAAGTGGTGAGATTACAGTCATAAGCCACCATGCCCAGTCTGGATAGTCTTAAGTAAGTTGCTCTAGGCTACTCAAATAAAATGGATTGAGTTTATATTTGAATTCAGCTAATCTGTCTTCAGAGGCTGAGCTTTTAAATACTGTAGCATTCTACCTCTCTGTAGTGAATTATTGGCAAGAATGTGAAAGAAATTTTGGTTGTTATATGTATTTCAAATAATTCCTAAGAAAGAGTAAATGCTTTCAATAGAAATTTGAAATAGAATATATGGCTGAAGTATTATGATTTTTTCACCCTATAGCAATTCTGCTTTTTAGTATCATTAATAAGGATGTGAAATGACAAGGGAAACCTGGAGATGACCGGAGAGTCCATTTCTATAGGAGGAGATCAACCAAACAGACTCATTTTTCTTTCGTGGAGTTCAAAATAAACCAATAAGTGGTAAACACACAATCTGAGTTGAACAAGAAATGAAAGCATGCCAAGGGCAACAAATCGATTTTTAATTTTCGTATGTACAGCTTTCCTCTCCTTGGTGTCTCACTGTGATGAATGAGGTGAACAACAGACCCTCTGTAAATTACAAACCCTAGATAAATTATGAACAGAGTAACAATGCATAAAACCACAACTTTCTTTTTCAGCAACTGCTTTGGCCTTATTATATGGGATTTTCTTCCCAGAGACACACAATGTGTGTCATTTAGAATCTCATATATGCACTTTAAACTTCAGCCAATGTATATTGGTGAAGAGTTAAGTTTGACTCCTTTTAAATGTGTTAACCTTTTGCTACCTATCCTTCTCCATTGAATGCCTTCTAACCAGCAATAATTAGGGAGAGATTGAAGTTTCCTGTAAAATTTGTAAATAATGATTTTCCTTTTAAAAATCAAATATGTGATTGAATTACATTAAAATTATATTCCTCTCTAACCTACATTTTGGTTAACTTATTACTTTTTATTTGGATTCTCAACCATAATATAAAACCTAAATTTATTATAAAATATTTTGCAGATACTTATTTTATCATTATAACTAATAACATATTTTATAGGCATTTTCTTCCTTCCTTAGTTTACTTAAAAAAAAAAACTGGCTTCCAGTATAGTTACTCTTTCTACTCTTGGTAGAGCACCTAGCAATAGGAAATGGAAATGCATTCCAAGAATTGCAGAAATTTAGAAATGAGAAGAACTGTATAGACCATATAGTGTAACTTTCTCAGTATGCATGTATTTTTTTTTAAATAAAGGAAAAAGCAAAGTAGAAATCTTCTCATGGCTTACCCACTAGAGGCAGACTATATGCATAATATTTTATCCTGGCAAAGAAAATCTATGCAGGGTAAAAATAAAGCAAAAAGCAAAGTTAGTGTATTGAGTTTGATAGGTGTCCATGATATATTCATAACTGACACTAAAATCAGCATAAAACAGTAAAAGTACAGAAAAATATAGGATAATGTAATTACTATAAAAATAATTAAAATTAAAAGAAATCTAAGTGACTCGTCTCAAACAGGTATATATTTATACTTAAAATGGTGATACCCATGGAGAGCTGTGGGATAAACTTAGCTTGAGCTAGTTATACCCCAAGAAACTTCCAGTTTAATTTTCCACAGAACACAGTGAAGCTGTGTAGCAGAAGTTCACTCCTTTCATCTTCCATGAAATAAGTGAGAAGAGAAATGTCACCAGTTTGCCTCTGCTTAACGTTTTTCTGTGTAATTGCATACTCCTCATAGGACTTCTAATTCCCTATTCTGTACCCCTAAATTAGACTAATTCTTAAGGTTCTACAATTTCTCCAACCTTTAGTGTTTCCATTCTAAATTCATTAGCGTAAGACCTATGCAAACATACAATGAAATGCTGGTTTGGCAAAAATCAACATAGATAATCTGCATCTTCTTCTGTAGATTTTAAAAAAAATCTCATGGACACTGGCTTTTGTAAAACTTGTATTTGCAGTAATGGGGAAGGAAGTTTGGTTCAGAATTTAAGCTATAGATTATAGAGCAGACTACAGCTAATTGCTAAGTTTATTTTCTAGGTTTACTCAGAATAAGATTGAATTCAAATTTCAGTGAACTCTGTTTCAGAGGTCTGCAAACTAGAGTTACAACAGAGTTTACAACTTTTTAATACATAAAACTCTGTTGTATCTATATATATATATAAAAGTTTCAAGTATCCTTGAGGTAAAACAGTCTGATTATATATATATAAAATGTATATGTTATATATATAAACATATATGTTTATATATATATATGATATATGTATATAAAACTGTTTTACCTCAAAGATACTTAAAACATACATATAAACATGTATGTGTTTTTATATATGTAAAAAATTATGTTTTTATATATAAAACATATATATATACACACATATCAGATATATATATATATATCTCAGACTGTTACATAAGATATAATATAAATATATATGATATACATGATTGTTTTACCTCAAGAGTACTTGAAACTTTTTCTAACATTGTTTGTTCCTTCTTTTCCATGCTTCATCCATACTCCAAATAGAAATGGAATGACTGAGAAGGACTTTTATCTTCAAGGTTCAGTGATTCTCTCAGATGAGCAATTTCTCTGGATTACTAAACAAATGATTGAGCAATTATCACACGATTTCAAAGTAAAAGAATATTCAGAAATACGTTTTATTTTTCTGTCACTTGTCAGCGTTTTTTCTCTTCAGGTGGGCATTGTCCAGTGTGTGCAGTTATAGACTAAGGCTGATCCCTTCGCACCTGGCTATAGGGCTGTCCCTTACTTTCACTAATGTTTTCCCACTTGCTGTTAATTTTTTTTTTCTAAGAAAAGTTTCAGTTCCAACTTAGACTTAACCATTAATAACACCATTCTTTATCATCATCAAAGACAGTTTATAAAAATGGACATTACAGTGACACAGGCAGGAATGCTAACTCCCCACTCATCGTGTCCTAAGACATTTTTCTGTATTCCTATCAGAAAAAAGCATTTCCCTCCCCAGACCTTTCTGCAGTAGCCAGAAAGGTGTAACTGTTTTTGTTGGTGAGTTTGGAGAACTTAAATGTGCAGGCTCAGCCTTTTGGATTGCTTGTCCACAAAGCCCTCTTGATTTGTCTACTCTGCCATCATGCACTTTGCTTGAGTGGTGTATATTGCTCTTGTAAACAATGCATAAAGTTAAGGGATGAAGTTTTAGGGAACTTGATTTAACTGTGGCATCTCAGCCACATTCTCCCATCATGTCTATGCTTAGTAAGAACACTTGATCTTAGCCAAAAGGCTGAGAAGCGATACTTAGTAAGAACGATACTTTGATCTCCATCATTCTATCTCAGGTATCATATTTTCAGTTTGGTTTCACACTTGGGAGGGGAAAAATGGGTATTGGTAATTTTCTTCCCAGTCCCCAGAAACACATACATAAATATTTACTTATCACCTTATACTGTTTTTATACTCGAAAATGTACTGTTAAATATAATTTTCTACAGGAATCTTGAATTTCAAGTGAATTTAATACAAACTGTTGAAGATGCAAAAGTTAAGATCTTTAATGCATTGATGGTCCCCTCCTCCAATTTCCTCTGTACTAGAAGAGTATTAAGCATCAAGACAAGTCCATTTTAAAAAAGAACTCCTTGAGGATTCATTAGATGCAAGGCATCATGCTAGGGAATGCAGTAAACTAAAAACAAAATATAAAATGAAAACAAAAACTAAAGCTATGATACGAGACAGTATAATAAGTGTCGCAGGAAAGAATAAGATAGAATGCCATAGCATTTCAAAGGAAAGTGAGGTTAGCCAAATCAGAATAAATTTCATGTGTTGAATACTCAGATATACAGAACTAAAAGATTTTAATGGGAAGAGAATGCAGGGCGGGGAGTTCTGAAAATGAAGAGTTATATTGTAGAAAGAAGAATGCACTTGAAAATATCTATATCAGTTCTTTCTTATTGACAATCACAAATATTTAACTATGAAGTCTGGGCTTTTCAATGGAGTACACTTTGCTTCTTTATTTTCTTTCACCTACTTTTTAAAAGACAACATCTCACTCTGTTTGCCAGATTGGAATGTAGTGGTGCAGTCACAGCTCACTCACTCAGCCTTAACTTTCTAGGCTCAAGTGATTCTCCCACCTCAGCCTCTTGAGTAGCTGGGATCACAGGCACCCTGCACCACACCCAGCTTATTAAAAACAACATAGAGAATGGTGTTCTCTATATTGCCCAGCTACTCTTAAAACTCCTGGGCTCCAGTGATCCTCTCACTTGTCTCCCCAAAATGTTGGGAGTATAGGTGTGAGCCACCATGCCCAACTTGCTTTCTGATTCTTTGTTCCTGTTCCCCTGAATAGTTGTCTATACAGTGGGAAGTGATGTAGGATAATTTCCCTATTCCATCTGTCCTTCAGGATTGCCAAATTTGGCATTGATTAATTAAGTGACTGTGACAGTGCCTGTCCCAGTGATAGGACATGATGATGGTCATAAACAAGAGATTTCACTGGGGTTGAAAAATTGAGCTACCAAACTGGATAATCAAGGGAAGCTCCTTACACGTTACCCTATAAAGTTCAGGATATTTTGTGCAGTGGGCTTGGCCTTATTACATTGAAAATAGATAGAAATGAATGACTCTTAAAGCCTGCCTACAATCAGTGTGAGAAGCAACAGAAGTCCAAGGTTTGCTGCCCTGTGAACTGGGAAAGATGGAATTCCCTGGTTCCTTGTCTTGTGTTTAGTGTTGCTTTTCCACATTGCCAGGAGGGTCACCCTGTTTTCTAAAGTAAGAGGCAGGTCAGTTAATCTTCTTTATGGTACACTGCGGGAGAGGCAAACCACTTTTTTAACATGTACTTTGATACTACATAACTGACAGTCCCTCAATATTCCTCTGGGGCTCTGACTGTTCAGAGGAACAGCCCACTAAATGCGAGCAAGTGTCAGATATTAACATTGAATTAAAACTGAAGGTAAAAATGGGGACACTGGCATATTCCTGTCCATGAGCTTGACAGCAAATTTATTTTGCTGTAGCTGAAAAGTAATTAACCTCCACTGTGAGAGAATTCTATTACTAGCGCTATTCTGCCATGCAAAGTGCACTACATGGAAATGTTACAGGCTATCAAGCAGAAACGGCAGATTTCTCTGCATTTTAAACTGAATTTCCATTACCCTATTCTCTTCTCTTCTGTACTGCTCCTTCCACACCACCTTCTCTCTTGTTTTCACGGAAGCTGGAAATTGAGACACATATGAAACTTGAAAAAAGGATTAAATCAAAAGAGTGCTTATAAGGATTTTGTAAGATGTATTTTGGTGTGCTGGAAATAATGCAGCATTATGCAAAGATACTCAACCATGAATAATTTTATTATGATCACAGTGTAGAAAATTATAATTTATGGAATTCTTTTCATTTTTTCATCTTCAATGTTATATAAGCAGATATGTACATATGCATATATACATAGTCTTTATAAGGAATGCATTTGAAGAAATCTACATATTGTCATTTCTGCTGTAATGCTTGTTTTGGAAACACAAATTTTTTCCAATGAAATTGATATATTAACAAACAATTTGAGCATAATGCCAATTTCATGTGTGATTATGCCTGATTTTGTCAGCGAGAAACACCAAATGACGGCAGAAAGCTACATGGCTGGACTGAGCCCAGTAGGAATGTACAAAATGCACACAGACACAGCTCAACTGTCTCTCAGTTCATCATACTTGTTATGAGCCACAGACACCCACATCTGGTGTTAGATCAATCCTTCCGGTTTCAGATAACCCCCTTCCACGACTCCACAATAACTTACATGCTACAATTCTTCCAACAGCAGCCCCACCTCATTTTTAGGGTAAAGTTGCATATTTATTGAAGTATTTGTGCATTCCTTAATCATTCAACTGTGCTACTATCTTCACTATATTACTACCAGTCTTTCAAGTGTCACTAATGAAATTTCTGAGTGTTGTTCTCCTAACATCTTTTCTCCCCTAAGCCTTGGTGTTTTTTTTTTTTTTTTTTTTTTTTTTTTGAGACGGAGTCTTGCTCTGTCACCATGCTGGAGAGCAGTGGCACAATCTCGGCTCACTGCAGCCTCCGCCTCCTGGGTTCAAGCGATTCTTCCGCCTCAGCTTCCCGAGTAGCTGGGACCACAGGCGCGTGCCAAACGCCCGGCTAATTTTTTTGTCTTTTTAGTAGAGACGGGGTTTCACCATGTTGACCAGGATGGTCTCGATCTCTTGACCTTGTGATCCACCCACCTTGGCCTCCCAAAGTGCTGGGATTATAGGCGTGAGCCACCGCCCCTGGCCAGCCTTGTGTTTTTTATTGCATAATTTTGCAAAGAGACACATATACTGTATTACAGCAGAACTGACTATACTTCTCTTTTCCTTTTATTATTATGGTTAATGTATGTTACTCTTGTTCCATCAGCAATGAATGTTTCTGAGTTTGCTATGCATTTGTCAGGTAGGTACAATAGAGTAACCAATCACACTTCCAGTTATTAAACCAAGAAAAGGGAAGATCTCTTCTCCTAGAAGGAGTTGCTAATGAGAGGAAAGTATAATTTTCAATACTATTACTGATTTCCTAAAATAATAACAATGGTCACCATTCATAGACAACTTACCTCGACTTGGCACATGGCTGTGCCCTTCTTTGTGGATTTCCATACCAACATGGGCAATAGGGTAGGATTATCTTTTATGCCTTACAAATGAGGAAACTAAGGCTAGAGAGCCCAAATAGCTTGCCCAGTATTTCCTGAGGTATTCAGCACAGAACAGAAAATTTAGAAGAATAAATCCAAAGTGAAAACTCAAGTTCTCTTATCTCTAACATCTTTCTTGTTGACTTCAAATATATCAAAGGCTATTAGAATTTGTACTTTCACAGTACTGGTTTTAATCTCCTTATTTCTAAAATCAGAAAATTTAGGCTCAGGGGATCCATGCACCTGATCCTAGCTTTCCTGGTCAGAACTAGAATTTAGAACCCAGATCACCTACTCAAAGTTCATTTCCCCTAGCCTGTTGCATTGTTTTAAAATGTCAGGGTGAAAAGATAATTAACTCTGAGAGGCTGTTTGGTCTCATACCTACTGTATGAGAATTCAGCTAATGAATCCTTTCCTTCTATTCTTAAATAAAATAATCTCCGTACATGTGAACTCACTAAAAGAAAGAGTGGAATGAGGAGTGGCTCTATCACATTTGTGCATTTCCAGGAAAGAAAAAAACAAAAGCCAGCTCTATATTTTTTCTTGGAACAACATGTAGATGTGAGGTATTTTATGGTAATTACTATTTATAACCTAGTATTCTGGGAATTGAACTTTACAAACACGAAAGCCAACTTGTAAATTTTTTCTGACAGAGAATAACACTGAGCTCCAGAAAGCAGAAAAGTGTTGTACATTCTCTCTGGGATCTGTCACTGTTCATGATCATTAACGAAGGCAGATGGGATAAACAAATTTCTGTTATTTGACCGTCACAGGGAAGTTGAGATGCAAAACAAAATCACCTCTTTTTTTGATCCTGAAATACCTAACTTGGCTGTCTTCACTATAGTAAAATGCCATGAATTGGTAGTGGTAGTGGTGGCTTAGTCTATGTTAGGTACTTAAAAAGGAAAGCCTTCGCTAAAAATTACAGAGGATGTGAATTTTAAGAATTACAGACGAATGGCTTCCTTCTTCTCCCTAGTTGCCCACCAACCATGTGTGTGAGTGACAGCTATGGATTAGCAGCATGCTGACCACCTTCTCAGGAAAGGATGGCTGATGGCATGTTGCAGGTATGAAATGACTTTGGCTTAATGTTGGGCTATGGGGGATTGGAATTGCTTTCTTTCTTTCTTTCTTCCCTTCTTTTCCTTTCTTTCTTTCTTTCTTTCTATTAAATAAAGCAGCACTTTAAAGTGACAGGAAGCTCTAGGATTCAAGATTACTATTATTAATGATAAATGTCTGAATACTTTTGTGATAGGGGTTTTGAATTTATAATACACTTTGGAAATTTTTCTACTTCTATTTCCTTTAAAAAACTTTTTGAGAAAGACTAATTAAAGTTTATAATCTACTATTGTGGAATTATTCAGAAGCCTTTTATTCTGCTTTTACAAATTCTTTTGTGTGGTGTGAGAAAATGAGGGCAAGAGAGCAAGATGAATTCAATTGTAATTGATCAATTTAATTGTCTCATTATTAAAACTCAATCTTCTCCTCACCCAGGTTACAATCTGTAAATTTTTTTGTCAGGCGTTTAGTTCAAGGTCATATGAAACAAACAAGAAAATGGACTAGGATTAAAAAAAATCCCATCAAAATAAGATTTTTAAATCTATATAATGCACTAATTATGAAGTATTTGAAATAAGTGGTTACTCTGCAAATGTTTATTTGTTATTTATTTATTTATTTATTTTACTTTCAGCTCTGGGGTACATGTCCAGTACATGTAGGTTTGTTACATAGGTATATACCTGCCATGATGGTTTGCTGCATCCATTACCCTGTCGTCTACATTAAATATTTCTCCTAATGCTATTCCTCCCCAATCCCCCCACCCCCTGCTATCCCTCCCCATCTCCCACCCCTCTATAGGCCCCAGTGTGTGATGTTCCCATCCATGTGTTCATGTGTTCTCATTGTTCAACACACACTTATGAGTGAGAACATGCAGTGTTTGGTTTTCTGTTCTTGTGTCAGTTTGCTGAGAATGATGGTTTCCAGCTTAATCCATGTTCCTGCAAAGGACATGAAGTCATCCTTTTTTATAGCTGCATTATATTCCGTGATGTATATGTGCCACATTTTCTTTATCCAGTCTATCTTTGATAGGCATTTGGGTTGGTTCCAAGTCTTTGCTATGGTGAACAGTGCTGCATTAAACATACATGTGCATGTGTCTTTATAATAGGATGATTTATAATCCTTTGGGTATATACCCAGTAATGCGATCTCTGGGTCAAATGGTATTTCTATTTCTAGATCCTTGAGGAATCACCAACTGTCTTCCACAATGGTTGAACTAATTCACACTCCTAAAACAGTGTAAAAGCCTTCCTATTTCTCCACATCCTCTCCAGCATATGTTGTGTCTTGATTTTTTAATGATCAATATTCTAACTGGAGTGAGATGGTATCCAAATGTCATTTTAATTTGCATTTCTCTAATGACCAGTGATAAGGAGCTTTTTTCCATATGTTTGTTGGCTGCATAAATGTCATCTTATGAAAAGTGTCTGTTCACATACTTTGCCCACTTTTTGATGTTATTGTTTTGTTTTGTAAATTTGCTTAAGTTTGTTGATTCTGGATTAGCCCTTTGTCAGAGGGGTACATTGCAAACATTTTTTTCCTTTGTTTTGGTTGCCAGTTCACTTTATTGTTTTTTTTTTTTTTTTTTTTTTTTTTTTTTTGCTGTGCAGAAGCTCTTTAGTTTAATTAGATCCCATTTATCTATTTTGGCTTTCATTGCCATTGCTTTTGGTGTTTTAGTCATGAAGTCTTTGCCCATGCCTGTGTCATGAATGATATTGCCTAGGTTTTCTTCTAGGGTTTTTATGGTGTTAGGTCTTATGTTTAAATCTTTAATCCATTTGGAGCTACATTTTGTATAAGGTGTAAGGGAGGGGTCTAGTTTCAGCTTTCTGCATATAGCTAGTCAGTTTTCCCAACACCATTTATTAAATAGGAATTCTTTCCCCATTGCTTGTTCTTGTCCGGTTTGTCAAAAATCAGATGGTTATAGATGTGTGGTGTTATTCCTGAGGCCTCTGTTCTGTTGCATTGGTCTATATCTCTTTTTTTGTTACCAGTATCATGCTATTTTGATTACTGTAGCTTTGTAGTATAATTTGAAGTCTTATATACTTTGTAGTATAATCTAATGTGTGATGCCTCCAGTTTTTTTATTATTATTATTATTATTATTATTATTATTGCTTAGGATTGTCTTGGATGTGGGCCCTTTTTTGGTTCCATATGAAATTTAAGGTGATTTTTTTCAAATTCTGTGAAGGAAGTCAATGATAGCTTGATGGAGATAGCATTGAATCTATAAATTACCTTGGGCAGTATTTGTTTTTTAAAAACCTTGATTTCTAAATGATTTTAGTCTTGAAAACTCCCAATTGACTCCAACTCTAATGTTCTGGGGAATCAATATGTGTGTAATTAATTGTACACTAGGATTTTTGCCTGGATTAGCAACAGAAAGGGAAGGCCAGAGATCCAATAGGTTCTGGATCTAAAAGCTTCTATTTAAGAATGAAGAGAAAAACTATTTTCTTTCAAAGTTTGCACTGTCTATCCCTAGTGAATAGATTTCAGATTTCAGAAATAAAGAAATTTAATATCATTTTTAATTTGTTAAATTTGCAGACAGAATACAAGTCACCTCTCATAAGTCACAGACAGCAAATATAGGGGCATATGACATTTAAACATTAAAACAGGAGCAACAGAAAGAGTTGTAAGGGAATATAGGAAGCTAATTCTCTTTAAGATTAATGCAAGACATTAGGCTTAAGTCTGGATAAAAATTGGAATAGAAGCAGTATATGCAGATTATGTGGACAGGGCTGTTTAATAGCTATCTTTGTAAAATTTTAAAATAAAAACATAATTTTACACAAAAATTGTGCATAGGAATAGATAAGAAAACCAAGAAGCAAATTTCTTTTCAACAAAGACATCTCAGGAGAAACAGATAGTAACAGATAGAGGATTTCTAAGCAACAAATTTTTTAGAATACTTAGGATGAGTCTTTCTTTTCTTTCTTTTTCCTTTCTTTTCCTTCTGGACTAACTGAAGAAAAGCAAGGAAGTGTTTTGTGAAAAACATTACAAAGAAAGATGGAAACTCACATATGAACATCTGCTCTGCAAAGCCACTTGAAAAATAACTGAGTATTAATGTGGAAGAAAATGTGCTCAGCATGAAATTAACCACAAGTAATGTAGTAGCAAAGAGGCAGGAAGAGTGACATAGGAACTGGCGCCCTGCAGAGCATACCTCTGACTGTCTGAATCCAAGTCACCCCCTCAGCTAATCGGAGGGGAAGTAGGGGCAGGCATTATCCAGGCAAATTGCCCATGAAGTTGTACAAGTTGCAACTGAATCAAGATCTAGAGATGCAAAAGCCATATTAGAACAAACGAGATTACAAATTAAAGCTTGGGTTTCTTTCTTTTTTTTTTTCCTTTACACAACAGATATGTTTATAACATTGAGATAGATTTTTTTTAAGAAAATATTTTCTGCTTTTAAATTAGAGGGATATTTTATTATGAATATGCAATTTCAAAAATACAGTGTAAAATTATGTATTATTCTTGGACTTCTCTTTTTATGAAATTCACATATTTCTGAGTCATTTTTAACTATTGAAGAGTACAAATGTTTTAAATTTCCTACAATTCTAAAAATACTTGATTTTTGTATTAGTAATAAGAATATGCATAAAGTTTGCTATTATTCTCAAAAGAGACATAATTGGAAAGCACTGATTTTCAAAGAAATTTCACGATCTCTTTTAATTCAAGACAGTTTTAATACATCTTTTCTATATTTAGTTTCATCCTTAAAGGAAATAGGAAAGAATTTATAGCTTAGTTACTTTCACAAATGTAGTACCTTTTCAACAAAAATGGCTAGGTGCGGCAGCTCATGCCTGTAATCCCAGCACTTTGGGAAGCTGAAGTGAGCAGATCACGAGATCAGGAGATTGAGACCATCCTGGCCAACATGGTGAAACCTCATTTCTACTGAAAAAAAAAAAAATTTAGCTGGGCATGGTAGCAGGCACCTGTAGTCCCAGATACTTGGGAGGCTGAGGCAGGCGGTGGAGGTTACAGTGAGCCAAGATCACGCCACTGCACTCCAGCCTGGTGACAGAGTGAGACTATGTCTCAAAAACAAAACAAAACAAAACCAACCTCCTTCAAGTTGACATGTTGTGTACTCTAATCTGTGCCACATTTCTCTACAAAATAAAAAGGTCTCAAGGAAAGAAGTGCTTCTACTTAAGGTCACCTGTAGTAGTATTATACTAGTATTTTTCTTATTCAGGCTACCAGATTCCAGTGTTTATCTTCCTTTCCTTAAATGTGTTGTCTGCATGAGTATATTCTCAGGAATTACTGGTACTTGTTTAATTTTTGAAGCTAAGTGGTGAGTTAATAAATATTTACATGTTTATCAAGCTTTAAATTATGCATATATGTTGTATGAAGAATATTATAATGATTTATCTAAGAGTAAGGATTTTTTAAAAGTGATGTCTCTTCTCATCTCTAACATTGTCTTGTAACTACTGATCTCTCTTCCTCTTTCCTTCTCTGTATCCCCTGTCCCCTACATTCATTAATAACGACCTTTAAAGAAACATACTTTAAAAAAATGTGAAAACTAGGCCAGAGTAGTCCTCATTCACACTCTTATATTCCCAATAAACTTTTCTTAATGTGCTTGCATTGATAGCACCTAAATACAACAGCAGTAAAATCTATATTATAATTTTACTTCATAAGTACACTGTCAAAACCCAATGCAATTGATTGCTTATAAGTAAGATAAATCCTATACATGATAAAGTAAGTTTATGGATTTCATTGCATTGAAAGAAAAAGAAAATTTAAAAAGCAGCGAGGCTGTGTTAACGGAGGATATAAAAGCAGAAACACTGCTATTATTACAGATTTCTTATTGGCTATTAGGATTCTGGTTATATTCAACTGTCATGTTAATAGGTTATACTGAGCAAGCCACTGCTGTGCTTGTGTTCTTTAGGAAAGCAGACCTGAGGCAAAGTCATATATGTGTGAGCCCTTTCCTGAAGAGGGAGGGACAGTATGAGCAATCTAGGGAGTGTCAAAACCAAATCAATAATGTGGGAACCAGCCAGCCATCACTGAAGGCAACTGGCTTCTCTCCACTGTGGAACTTTCCAAGCTATCTTGCTAAATATGTTACAGGACCATCTCTCTGTTCAAGGAGGGGGAATGCATTTGCTCTGCAAGTCATGTGCAGAGTAAGTCATAGTCATTTTGACAAACAGGTTTCTTCTGAATCTTACATTCATTCCTTAACAAAGAAGTACATGGATAGGAGTTGAAAGGCACAAGTGCAATCTAGATGCCACCAGGCTGCCTATCCTGAGGCTGATCAGAACTCTTATAGACATGATCACTGCTTTACAAAATGGTTGCTTTATAAAAGACGGAAGAAGGTTAGGGGATCTAAGATGGTGCACGAGAGATGTTCAGAACAGCCAGCTTTAATGTAAACTTGGAAGCAGTCTACATATTGTCCCTAAAAGAGAGACAAAAAGACAAACAAATGAAAAACAAAGAATGTTGCATATAAGCAGAGATAACAGACAGGAAGTAGAATACTTTTAGAAGATAAATTAGGAATACTTCATAACTGTTATAGAAAATCAAAAGTTAAAATTGACTAAATCAATTTGATAGCAGGGAAAATATTTAGATTCTAACAATAAATTATTTGTCCTTCAACAAATTTTTATTTAATTCCTAGTAGGTGCCAGATAATATGTTACATATTGGAATACAGTGGTGGTCCACAAGGCAAAATCTGTCTGACTTTCCTCATGAATATTGAATCTACTGGGAAGATATACACTAAACAGATTCTGCATCTACAACTATTTATTAAAGTATACAAGAAATGTTACAAGGAAAAATGAAAGGCACAATGATAATATTTTTAGGGGGGGACATAATTGGTCCTGTAGCCCAGTTATGTTTATGCAGAGACATAAGGGGAGGAGGCAAAGGCAATGTTATTGTATTCCATACAGCTGGACTGGCTGCATCATTCTTTCAGTTCTGTGTACTTTAAACCTTTTATTTTAATTATATATATATATATATTTTAATTATATATATAAATATATATAATATATATAATATAATATATAAATATATTTATAAATATATAATTAATATTTATTAATTATATATTTATATATATATTTAATTATATATATTTATATATATATAATACACACACACACACACACACACACACACACACTTTATATTTTAGGTTCTGGGGTACATGTGCAGATCATGTAGGATTGTTGCATAGGTACATACATGGCAAGGTGGTTTGCTGCCTCCATCCCCCCATCACCTATATCTGGCATTTCTCCTGATATTATCTGTCCCCAACCTCCCCCGCCCAGCTGTCCCTCCCCTAGTCCCCCCCAACAGA
>CAUYQU010040773.1:0-18754 GCA_963574635.1 Cheracebus regulus
CAAGACACATAATTGTCAGATTTACTCGGATTGAAATAAAGGAGAAAATACTAAGAGCAGCCAGAGAGAAAGGCCAGGTTACCCATAAAGGGAAGCCTATCAGACTCACAGCAGATCTCTCAGTAGAAACTCTACAAGCCAGAAGAGAGTTGGGGTTAATATTTAACATCCTTAAAGAAAAAAACTTTCAACCCAGAATTATATATCCAGCCAAATTGTTTTACATGTGAAGGAAAAATAAAATTTTTTGCGAATAAGCAAGAACTCAGATTTCATCACCACCAGGCCTGTTTTACAACAACTTCTGAAAGAAATACTATACACAGAAAGGAACAACCAGCATCAGTTATCCTAAAAACTTACTAAAAAGTAAAGAATATTATAACAATGAAGAATTTACATCAACCAATGGGCAAACAGCTAGTTAGCCTTAAATAACATCAATATTAAAACTAAACTTAAATGGATTAAATCCCCCAATCAAAACATATAGTTAGACAAACTGAATAAAAAGTTAAAACCCATCAGTACACTGTATTCAGACCTTTCTTATAGGCAAGGACATACAAAGACTTAACATAAAGGGATGGAGGTAGATCTACCAACCTAATGGAGAGCACAAAAAAAAAACAAACCACAATTTGAACTCAGACCTGGAACAAGCAAATTTAATAAATATTTACAGAACTTACCACCCCATATCCACAAAACATATATTTTTTTCAATATTATATCATACCTATTCTAAAAGTGATCACATAATAGGAAATAAATTATTTTTTAGTAAATGCATAAGCATTTCACAGATTGAAAGGAAATCCTGAGCAATAGAGCAAGATTCTCATTCTCTCTCCCCCTTTCTCTTTCTCTTTTTTTTCTCTTTTATTCTTCTTCTTTTTTTCTCGGAAAAAAATATATATATATATATTTAGTTGTTATGTGTACACTTTAGGAATATCTAGTCCACATAAATGGTCAAAAGTGTCTAAAAGAAGGAAAGAAAAAGTTATTGAATGTGTTTCTCTTGTATATTTAACATAATAAATAGTCTTTGCTATTATGAGAAAATAAGAGAAGAATTTAATTTCAAGATAAAGAAGAGCTTTCAATTATGACTGAAAGTCTTTTAAAAAATAGTTTACCATTTTAAAGTAACATCAGAACAATATTTTTGCCTGTACAAAAATCAGTATTAAATTACTTCAGCTTTCTAAATTTCTTATACTGGTTTTATGGGTTAAGTAAGTTACCATTGTTTCTATAACTTCATACATATATGAATGACTGAAAGGAATAATAATAACAGGTGCCTTTTAAAATAGTTTAATTTTATGAAAAATTCGTTTTTTTTTTTTTTTTTTTTTTTTTTTGAGACAGAGTCTCACTCTGTCACCCAAGCTGGAGCGCAGTGGTGCAATCATATCTCACTCCAGCCTCAACCTCCTGGGCTCAAGCAATACTTTCACCTCAGCCTCCTGAGTAGCTGGGACTACAAGCATGAGCCACTAGGCCTGGCTAAATTTTTTTTTGCCTTATTATATTTTGTCACTCTGCACTTTCATGAAATAATTTTTGTTATTGTTTTCGTCTGTAGATATGATGTGTCCCTATGTTGCCCAGGCTGGTCTCAAACTCCTGGGCTCAAGCAGTCCTTCTGCCTCAGCCTCCCAAAGTGCTGGGATTACAGGTATGAGCCACTGTACCCAGCCTGAAAAATTCTTAAATTTCTACAAACCATAAGGATTTAATGTATGGGCTAAAATTGAAATTTCTAGATCCTAACTTTAAGACTTAAGATAAAATATTAAGTTCATTAATAAATAATCTTGGGACATGAAACTCACAGTTTCTGAGTAAGGAATAGATAGAAAACACTAGTTAGTCACTGAAGGTGATTTTTTATTCTCATTTCCTAGAGTGGCACGGTCCTTATCAATTGTCAATTCAGAAAAAGTCCAGAGAACTGGCCAGGCATGGTGGCTCATGCCTATAATCCCAGCACTTTGAGAGGCCAAAGTGGGTGGATCACCTGTGGTCAGGAGTTCGAGACCAGCCTGGCCAACATGGTGAAACCCCATCTCTACTAAAAATACAAAATTAGCCGGGTGTGGTGGCACACACCTGTAATCCCAGCTACTTGGGAGGCTGAGGCAGGAGAATCCCTTGAACCCAGGAGGTGTAGGTTGAAGTAAGCTAAGATCACGCCATTGCACTCCAGTGTGTATGACAGAGAGAGACTCTATATCGAACACACACACACACACACACACACACACACACACACACACACACACGAGAGAGAGAGAACTAACAGAATTCTAAAACCACAATAATCAAAGCTCTCAGAAACCCCTTGAATTTCCATAGCCTAAAGTACTGCCATCATTTTTCATGGCAATAAGATCTGCAGCCCCCTTCCCAAAGGATTCACAAGTTATCTGCTTCTGAGATAATAACAAGTTTCCCTCAGCATTTGGAAAGTATTTCCAATCCTAGACTCTACCCTATTACAGGCTGATATAACTCATTATTGCAGGGGACTCCTACAATACCTCCAGCTTTCTCACCAACAGGTATAAACTGCATTTTCTTTTTTGTTTGTTTGTTTTGAGATGGAGTTTCGCTCTGTCTGTCGCCCAGGCTGAAGTGCAGTGGCGTGATCTCAGTTCACTGCAACCTCTGCCTCCCCTTCAAGTGATTCTCCCGCCTCAGCCTCCTGAGTAGCTGGGATTACAGGCACCCACCATGGCCCACCAATTAAATTGTGTTTTCAAAATCCCCATGTCAGCAACTTCTGCAGGATCTCAAACCTTCAAGTTTGGTTTCCTGAAAATACATCAGAGAAAAACTACTTAAGCCTCCGTGGAAAAGACCTTATCAGGGACTATTAGCAACTGACACAGCAATCAAACTCCAATGGAATACTTAAGTTCCAGTTTCCTGACTTTAAAGATACACATCACTTTATCCTGACTCCTGGATGTCCGTTCCATCGGGACAGTTTAAACTAAGATGTTCTTAGGAGCCCTCCAGAAACTGCTGACTGCAGCAGTGGCCAGCTTCAACCCAAGGTGAATTTTCTGACTCTTCAGCAGCCCTTTAAACTTCACTCTCCCACTCATCTTGCCTATTGTACTTTACACACTCTATGATACTAACAGACGGAAGGCTTCTCAGTGTGTTCTCCCTTATCCTTATTCTGTGACTTCTGACCCCTTACAGTCCCCTCTTGCTTAAGAAAAAACACTGCCTGGGCAACATGGTGAAACCCCAACTCTATAAAACAAATACAAAAATCAGCCGGGCATGGTGGCGTGTGCCTGTAGTCCCAGCTACTCGGGAGGCTGAGGTGGAAGGATCAGTTAAGCCCAGGAGGTTGAGGCTGCAGTGAACCAAGATCGAGCCACTGCACTTCAGCCTGGGCGACAGAAAAAAACTACATCTCAAAAAAAAAAAAAAAACAATAACAACAGCAACAACAAAAATTAGCCAGGTGTGGTGGCACATACCTGTAGTCCCAGCTACTCAGGAGGCTGAGGCAGGAGAATTGCTTGAGCCTGGGGGGCAGAAGTTGCAGTGAGCCAAGATCGTGCAGCTGCACTCCAGCCTAGGCGACAGATGGAGATTCCATCTCAAAAAAGAAAAAGAAAAAAAAATCACAAAAATTACTAAACATCGCCCCATTCTGGCTCATCTGAGTGAAGGCTGCTTGTTCTTCATCCAGCCCATTCTCCTTGCCTTCTAGATGAGAATTACAATACCCAATCATGGAGTCACCCCTACTCTCTGACAACATTCAATCCTTGGATTTGCCCCAAAATCACATCACCTAATCACCTAATACAAGGTCAAATTCTATAGTAGATTCTTTTTCTTTCTTTCTTTTTTTTTTGAGGTGAATCTCACTCTGTTGCCCAGGCTGGAGTGCGGTGGCACAATCTCCAATCACTGCAACCTCTGCCCACCAGGTTCAAGCAATTCTCCTGCCCCAGCTCCCCGCCACCCGAGTAGCTAGGATTACAGGCATGCACCACCACATGCACTAATTTTTGTATTTTTTGTAGAGACAGTGTTCCATGTTGGCCAGGCTGGCCTCGAACTCCTGACCTCAAGTGATCTGCCCACCTCTGCCTCCCAAAGTGCTGGGATTACAGGCGTGAGTCACCGCGCCCAGCCTATAGTGGGTTCTTTCTAACGGCCTGTTACTGTCCCAGGGTACCCCATGGTTAGTGTTCTCCCTCCTCAGTATAAGGAGTCAATGAACCAAGATTTGTTTGACTGCAGGTGGTCTTCGAATAAAGAGCACTTACATTGTAATCCTAGATCCTGATGTACCCTGAGAGAGCTCCTGATGAAGCAGGAGAGACAGATAAACCAATGGATCTCAGTGTGATGAGTAATGTAATAAAACATAAAGAGGCACTCCTGGGAGAGCAGTGGGTCAGAGAGCCAGGAGGGTCAGTGAAGTCTTCCCGGTGGAGGGAACATTCAACTGACCCTTAGGAGTTAGTCCAGTGCAGAGGGGAACATTGGATTAGTGGTCAGAGAAAAGTGTTCTAGGAAAAGGGAATAGCAAGTTCAAAGTCAAGAAGCAGAGAACATGGCCAGAACATGACAGAGGTCCAGAAGGGACTCCCCACAAGCTTGAAGGGCCTGTGTGCTCGGGCTCCATTGCAGGGTGCTGTGACTACATTTTATTTTTATATTTTATTTATTATTTTTTGAAACTGTGTCTCACTCTGTCACCCAGGCTGGAGTGCAGTGGCGTGATCTCGGCTCACTGCAACCTCTGCCTCCTGGGTTCAAGCAATTCTCCTGCCTCAGCCTCCCTAGTAGCTGGGATTACAGGCACGTGCCACCACACCCAGCTAGTAGAAATGGAGTTTCATGGGCCAGGCACAGTGGCTCACACCTGTAATCCCACCACTTTTGGAGGCTGAGGCAGGCGGATCACGAAATCAGGAGTTCAAGACTAGCATGACCAACAGGGTGAAACCCCGTCTCTACTACAAATACAAAAATTAGCCAGGTGTGGTGGCGCAGATTCACTTGAACCCAGGAGGCAGAGGTTACAGTGAGCTGAGATCACACCACTGCACTCCAGCCTGGGCCACAGAGTGAGACTCTGTATCTCGAAAAAAAAAGAAAAGAAAAGAAAAGAAATGGGGTTTCACCATGTTGGCCAGGCTGATCTCGAACTCCTGACCTCAAGCGATCCACCCACCTCGGCCTCCCAAAGTGCCAGGATTACAGGCATGAGCCACCATGCCCAGCCAATTTTAAAAGATTCATAGCCAATTATTATGATAAGTTAACAAATCAACATCATTTGCCTGCAGATGCGGAGAATACAGCATAACTTTCGTAGCATTACCAAAAAGGCATAACCTGAATTAACCATGAGGAAAAATCAAGGAATCCCAAATTAAAGGACATTCTACATTTTGAACTCCAAAAACGTCAACGTCAGGAAAAAAAAAAAAAAGGCTGAGGAGCTGTTCCAGGTGAAAAGGGACTAAATGCAGCTAAATGCAATGCCTCACCCTGGATTGGATTTAGGCATGAAACATCTTTTTTCCTTTTGTTATAAAGGACATTAGTTGGACAATTGGTGAGACTCCAATACATAATCCTGTATCGATGATCATTTACCTGATTTTGACCATTGTGCTGTGTTTATGAGGGAATGCCCTTGCTTTCAGGAAACACACTCTGAAGTACAGTATTTTTTTTTTTTTTGAGTTGGAGTTTCACTTTTGTTGCCCAGGCTGGAGTGCAATGGTGCAATCTCGACTCACCCCAACCTCCGCCTCTCGAGTTCAAGCAATTCTCCTGTCTCAGTCTCCAGAATAGCTGGGATTACAGGCATGCACCACAATGCCAGGCTAATTCTGTATTTTAGGTAGATATGGGGTTTCTCCATGTTGATCAGGCTGGTCCTGAACTCCTGACCTCGTGATCCACCCACCTCGGCCTCCCAAAATGCTGGGATTACAGATGTGAGCCACCATGCCCAGACTGAAGTACAGTATTTAAAGGTAAAGGAGCATCAGATCTGCAACTTGCTCCCAAACTGGTCAGAAAAAAATTCTACATAGATGTATATGTAAATAAGAGAGAGAAGGATAAAGCAAATGTGGTAAACTTAACATTTGGGGAATCTGGGTGAAGGATAATCATGAATTTTTTTCTACTATTCTTGCAACTTTTCTGTAAGACTAAATTCTTTTTAAATAAAGGTACCCCTCTCAGAAAAAAAAAATGAAAAGAAAAAGGAAAAAGGATATAGTTTTTGTTGTTGTTGTTTTGGTTTTAGAGTCAGGATCCCACTCTGTCACCCAGGCTGAAGTGCAGTGTCACGATCATGGCTCACTGCAAGCTTGAACTCCCCGGCTCAAGCCATCCTCTCACCTCAGCCTCCCCAGTAAGTTGGGACCACAGGCTCTTGCCACACCTGGCTTTTTTTTTTTTTTTTTTTTTTTTTTTGTGGTGGAGTCTTGCTGTCGAGCCCAGGCTTGAGTGCAGTGGCACGATCTCGGCTCACAGCAACCTCCACCTCCTGAGTCCTGGTTCAAGCAATTCTCCTGCTTCAGCCTCCCGAGTCACTGGGATTACAGGCACGTGCCAACATGCCCAGCTAATTTTTTTTTTTTTTTAGTAGAGACGGGGTTTCACCATGTTGGCCTGGCTAGTTTTGAACTCCTGACCTTGTGATCCACCCACCTCAGCCTCCCAAAGTGCTGGGATTACAGGCATGAGCGACTGCACCCTGTCCTAATTTTTTTTTTAAATACAGACGAGATCTTGCTGTGCTGCCCAGGCTGGTGTCAAACTCCTGGGCTCAAGTGGTCCTCCTGCCTCAGCCTCCCACAGTGCTGGGACTACAGGGGTGAGCCACGGTGTCCAGTCTGAAAAGCATAGAGTTGAAAAACCACTGTGGTGGGACCTGGGGAGGTGAGAGTGAATAAGATACATCTCCTCCCCTACAAGACTCACTGTCTAGGAAGTTGTTTTGGCAGCAGATCCACAAGGATGAGATGAGGCCTCCAGGAAGATGACAACAATGTGGGCAAGAAATGAGGAAGGCCTGGCCGGGCGCGGTGGCTCACACCTGTAATCCCAGCACTTTGGGAGGCCAAGGCCGGCGGATCACCTGAGGTCAGGAGTTCAAGACCAGCCTGACGAACATGGAAAAACCTTGTCTCTACTAAAAATACAAAATCAGCCAGGCGTCGTGGTGCATGCCTGTAGTCCCAGCTACTCAGGAGGCTGAGGCAGGAGAATCACTTGAACCCAGGAGACAGAGGGTTGAACCCAGTCTTGAACCAGTGAGCCGAGATCACGCTGTTGCATTCCAGCCTGGGCAACAAGAACGAAACTCCATCTCAAAAAAAAAAAAAAAAAAAGACAGAAATGGGGAAGGCCTGAATGAATTACGGCAGTGTCAACATGGAAGGATATTAAAGGGACAATTCTATGACCTGGTGACTAACTGGACTTGAGTTAGGGACCAAGAAGAGGCTCATGAGGTGTCAGGGCTTCTTGCACAGCCCATTTCCCAAGACAGAGTGCTCAGGAGGTTAGTGGGAAGTGATGTGATTGGTTTGGGACAGCTCAGTTGAGCTGCTGGCCTGTATCCTGGGGGCAACATCTGGGCCGAGATAAGGTCAGGGAAACATCAGCACTGAGGAAGTAGAGGAAGAGAGGGAAGGGAGCTCTTTTTGTTTGTTTTTGAGACAGAGTTCCGCTCCATCACCAAAGCTGGAGTGCAGTGGCACAAACACAGCTCACTGCAGCTTCGACCTCGTTGACTCAAGTGATCCTCCTGGCTCAGCCTCCTGAGTAGCTGGGACTACAGGCACGCACCACCACACCCAGATAATTTTTGTTTTTGAGAAGGGGTTTTGCCCTTGTTGCCCAGGTGGAGTGTAATGGTGAAATTTCAGCTCACTGCAACCTCCACCTCCCAGGTTCAAGCGATTCTCCTGCCTCAGCCTCCTGAGTAGCTGGGTCTACAGGCACGTGCCACCACGCCTGGCTAATTTTGCATTTTTAGTAGAGACAGGGTTTCACCATGCTGGTCAGGCTGGTCTCAAACTCCTGACCTCAGGTGATCCGCCCACCTAGGCCTCCCAAAGTGCTGGGACTACAGTTTTTTTGTTTTGTTTTGTTTTGTTTTGTTAATTTTTAGTAGAGACAAAGTCTCACTTTGTTGCCAGGCTCATCTCGAACTCCTGGGCTCAAGCGATCCACCCACCTCAGCCTCCCAAAGTGGTGGGATTATGGGCTTGAGCCACTGCACTGGGCTTGGCTTTTTAAAAAAATTTTTTTAATGTGGGTTATTTAGAGAAAGCCTGGATGGTCAGATTGCAGGACCAGGAATACATTTAGGCTGAGAATCGGGATGAGGAGCTGAGTGCTATTGAGGAAAGTGTTTTCCATGTAATTTGAAAATGAAATGGAGTCTTTCTTCTTCTCCCACCAAAAACGTTTCTGCAAGAGTTGGCCTTCAGCCACCAGGGTCTGCTCCATTAGGATGGGGCGAGGGGAAGCTTTGTTCTTTCCTTTTTAACCTATTTGGGTTTGACCATCCCAGTCTGTCTCTGTTCAGTATTTAACAACTTTTTTTTGGTTGAAATAAGAGATAAGTTAGCTATTCGTCCTAACTCCAAAGTTTAGGTTCACTGGGCCGAAAGCCTATACCCAACATCCCCGCGCCTGCTGGGGGCAGCTCTGCAGGATCCTTCCAGCCGCGAGGGACTGGACTGGGAGGGGGACTGGTCGGGGAGGGGGACGCGGAGGGGTCCCAGGGCCATGCCATCCAGCTGCCAAGCCTCCGGTCCCGGTTGATCGGCGTTTCCCTTCCCTTCCGCCCGCTGCCTGACCTTCGAGCAGCCTAAGAAGTCTCCAGCCTGGTGAGTGCCCGGGCCAGGCTGGCCTCCCCGCCCCCTCCCTGGAAAGGAAAGGCCCCGGCGACAACAGAGCCAGACGCGCTCGTCCCGATCTCCTGATCGGGGGCAATCAGACTGCCCTGTGCCCCGCCCGCCCCCCCCCGGGGACCCGGGCCCGCTCCGCCAGGCTGGCTGGTATGCAGTCTGCAAAGCCTGAGCCAGGGACGAGGCAGGCTCAACCTTCAGATTCCCAGGGTCTCTCTGTCGCTGTAGCCATCGCCGTCGCCCGAGGTCCCAGCTGCTCTACCAGATTGTTGTGGAGGCCTCTCACCCGCACAGGTAACCCGGGGGCAGCACGGGCACCTGACGCCCCGCCCCCACTCCCTGCTGCCCAGCTGCGCCTTTGTGGCCACAGGCCGGGCCTAAATGAAACATTTGGCACTCCCATCCTCTCCCCACCGGCTTCCCTGAGGGAGCATGTGGTTAAAAGTCGCAATTGCAAAAGTCCTGCCTCTGATCTTGGGCCTTATCTAAGACTGATAGGATAAAGGCCTTTGGAATCTGAACCACCGCTCCCCCCACACATCCCCCCACCCCCTGCTTTTTTTTTCAGACAAGGTCTGAGTCTGTCGCCCAGGCTGGAGTGCCATGGCCCAGTCTCGGCTCACTGCAACCTCTGCCTCCCAGGTTCAAGCGATTTTCCTGCTTCAGCCTCCGGAGTAGCTGGGACCACAGGCTCGAACCACTAAGCCTGATTAATTTTATGTAGAAATGGGGTTTCACAATGTTGCCGAGGCTGGTCTCGAACTCCTGACCTCAATGATCCTCCCACCTGAGCCTCCAGAGTGCTGGAATTACAGACCCTAGCCACGCCAGCCTCAGGCCATTTTTAATAGTCAGAAAACATTCCAAATGCTGCTACAAGATATGGGCAGTTCGTATTTGGGACCAGTTTGGGTTGTGTTTCTTTTTTAAAATGTAGTTTATTGAAGGAAATATTAGATCAAACATTATTTTTCTTTTTTCTTTTTTCTTTTTTTCTTTTGAGACAGAGTCTGGCTTTGTCGCCCAGGCTGGAGTGCAATGGTGTGATCGCGGTTCACTGCAACCTCCATCTCCCAGGTTCAAGCGATTCTCCTGCCGCAGCCTCCTGAGTAGCTGGGATTAAGGCGCGTGCCACGACACTCGGCTAATTTTTCTGTATTTTTAGTAGAGATGGGGTTTCTCCATGTTGGTCAGGCTGGTCTCTAACTCCTGACCTCAGATGATCCTCCCACCTCGACCTCCCAAAGTGCTGGGATTACAGGTGTGAGCCACCGCGCCTGGCTGTTTTTCTTTTTTTCCTCCTGGATTCATTTGCCCATCCGTGTGTAGCACCACTTACTTGAAAGCAGATAGCTACCCTGGGAGAAGGATGAAGATGCAAGCAATTTTTATTTATTTATTTAAAGACAGGTTCTTGCTCTGTTGCCCAGGCTGGAGTGCAGTGGCACAGTCACGGCTCACTGCAGCCTCCAACTCCCTGACTCAAACTATCCTTCCACCTCAGCCACCCAAGTAGCTAGGACCACAGGCACGCGCCACTATCCCCACTAATTTTTGGTCATTTTGTAGAGTCATGGTCTCACTATGTTGCCCCCACTGGTCCCAGACTCCTGGGCCCAAACTTCCTGCCTCAGCCTCCTAAAGAGCTGGGATTACAGGCCTGAGCCACTGAGCCCGACAGAGGCAGGCAGTGTCCTGGAAATCACCTACTCAGGGCAGAGGTGCAGAAAGAAAGATTGCTCTTGAAAATTGCCTGTCTTTCCTCTCCCACATGGGATTCTTATCTGATTTTTCTTCCTTTCAGATAATTTTTCTCTGTCTTCTCCCAGTTCACTGGTCACGGTCTCTGGCCTAAAGTCCCAGCATAGAATGTTCCTCTCCTGTGGAGTCCAACACTCCTTGCCAAACTGGCCCGGTGTCTTCCTAGGAAGCAAGAAATCACGGAGGGGCTGTCAGTTGCCGTCAGGGTGGTTAGATGCTGTTGTTTTCTCCTCTCCTTCAATGATCTGTGTTGGGAAATGCGTGTTGGTTCAAATTCAGCGAGTTTTCATTGGTGAATGTAGTCCTAAAAATGGAGTTCATAAAAATCAACCACATGGAGAATAAAAGTGCATACATACATACGTACATACATACATACATCGGCAGCTCATAAAATGCAAGTGTGGAGGGCCCTGGTCTCTGCACCCTCAGAGAAGGGGCCCAACGGCATCAACAGAAGGTGGGGAGCAGAAGGTGCCCTGCAGACACCCAGAGGGGCCACCAATGAGCAAACTGCCCAGCTCTCTGACCCGCCCTGGGGCCCAGGATATTGACATAAAGGGCAGCCTTGCACTATTTCAACAGCCAGTTCTCTGAGGGTCACAAACACCAAGGAGTGGAGGTCAGAGTGTTGCTTTTTTGTTTTCTTTTTAAAAGATCATTTGAGAAACACGTCACTGTAAGTTGGTTGAAGATGTGTCACAGTCTGTCTTATCAGCTCTTTTCTTTTGCCTACCTGTGTCTCTCCCTGTCACATTTCATATCTTGGTCTGATTTGGGGGAGGTGTATCCAGCCTTGCCAGTTCTTAGCCAGGTGTTTTACTCTATTTGTTCTGTGCGATGACCTCTCAGTCACCTCTGTTACCTTCCATAGATCTCCTCCGTGACCATGTCTTCCATTAAGATCGAGTGTGTTTTGCCGGAGAACTGCCAGTGCAGTGAGTCTCCAGTATGGGTGGAAGCATCCAACTCTCTGCTCTTCGTAGACATTCCTGCAAAAAAGGTTTGCCAGTGGGATTCGCTCACCAAGCAAGTACAGCGAGTGACCGTGGGTAAGGATGAAGGCTGGGCTGAGACCAGTCAGCTACCTTTTCCCAGGGGAGGAGCGGTCACCATGGTGCCCTTCTTGTTCAAGCACACTAAATACACTCGTCACGCTGTCTGTGTCTCCACTCCATATCCTCCCACTTTGACCCAGAGATTAACTATGGATGGTCAATACTTTCCTCTTCCTCTTCGAATGAGGGGCAACATCCCCAGTTTTTGGTTTGGTTTGGTTTGGTTTGGTTTTGAGACGGTCTCACTGTGTTACCCAGGCTGCAGTGCCATGGTGTGATCATGGCTCACTGCAGCCTTGATCTCCTGGGGCTCAAGGGATCCTCCTGCCTCGGCCTCCCTAGTAGCTGTGACCGCAGGTGCGTGCCACTATGTCCAACTAGTTTGTACTTTGTGTACAGATGGTGTTTCACCACGTTGCCCCCCATCTTGACTCCCAAAGAAACTGCTGGGATTACAGGCGTGAGCCACCACGCCCAGCCCATTCCCAGTTTTATCTGTCTTTCCTTAATACCGTCAGATAGCCATGGAAAGTTAAAGATCCAGTTATCTGCCTTGGGGCAGGCTAAGACCTTAATTTAAACAACAAAACAAAACAAAACAGGTGTCTCCCTTCTTTGAATGTGAAAACTAGCTTTTGGATGTATAAACCAGGACTATCTTTGGTCACTGCACAAAATAGGATTCACAACGGATTTGAGTGTGATGTGTTTATGGCCCTGTGAATTCTGAAGAAGGGATTTATCTCTTTCTATGGCCCAAGGGAACAGGCTTAATGTGATTACCGATAGAGAAGGAAGTTTCTTGTTTACACTGAGCCCATGGGAAAAAACATCAGGAATTCCTATAACCTTGGGACACTCTTTGTCAACCCAGAACTGGGAATCTCAATTTTTTTTTCTTTTTTTTTTTTTAATTTTTTTCTTGAGACAAGATCTAGCTCTGTCACCCAGGCTGGAGTGCAATAATGCAAACATGGCTCACTGCAGCCTCAATCTCCTAGGCTCAAGCGATCCTCCCACCTTAGCCTCCTGAGTAGCTGGAACCACAGTCACATACCACCACACCTAGCTATTATTATTATTACTTTTTTTTTTTTTGTAGAGACGGGGTCTCCCTATATTGCCCAGGCTTGTCTTAAACTCCTGGGGTCAAGCAGTCCTCCTGCCTTGGCCTCCCAAAGTGCTGGGATTATAGGCATGAGCCACCACGCCCAGCCTCAAACTTCTTTTTTTTTTTTTAATGAAAGGGAGCAACTTTTTAATTCACCTGAAAGTATGACTGTAGTAAAGTGACTGTGACCTCTGAGGGTAGAGTGGAGATGGGGTCCCCTTGCCTTTTCTGGTCTCTTTTGCAGCAGACACACATGCCAACCTGTGCTCGGGAAAGCCCCCCGCCAACCCATGGAAAGGGCTGTGGTGTCAGCAGTAGCTTAGAGAGCTACCAAGAGAAGTCTCAGGCTGCAGGTTAGGGTCCCTGACGAGAGTGTCATCCTTCTAATAGTGTCCTACGCATTCCCTGGGACCCTTGATGACTCCAATCAAAGTGTGAGCAGGGCTTTGAGCCAAGGGTGGCTCCTGAAGCCGCCATTATCTCACACTGAATGGGTGCTTAGGAAATGTTTTCAAAATCAATTCTGATAAATTTATTTCCTGTGACTGATCACCACGGCAATCAGTCTTTCCACTTAAAAAAACAAACAAACCAACCAAAAAAACCTTTCTTGGCCAGGTGCAGTACCTCACGCCTGTAATCTCAACACTTTGAGAGGCTGAGGTGGGTGGATCACTTGAGGCCAGGAGTTCAAGAATAGCCTGACCATCACAGCGAAACCCTGTCTCTACTAAAAACACAGAAATTTGCTGGGCATGGTGACACAGCCTATAGTCCTAGCTACTCAGGAAGCTGAGGCAGGAGAATTGCTTGAACGCAGGAGGAGGAGGTTGCAGTGAGTTGAGATTATGATACTGCACTCCAACCTGGGCAACAGAGCAAGACTCCGTCTCAAAAAAAAAAAAGTGTTCTTATACATGGAAAAATATTAGATGAAGAAAACCTAAAATTTAAAAACACAAAATATAGTAATGCAATGAAGAGATGTATTGTAATATCTCTGCATCTACATTTCTATTATTTTTTACCATGCTTATTTACAAAAAAGGATCTGAGAAACAATTTGCAATTAAATACATATAAAATAGGGCCCCTTAGAAAAGGCAAATCCTGGGCCAGGCACGGTGGCTCACGCCTGTAATCCCAACACTTTGGGAGGCCAAGGCTGGTGGATCACTTGAGGTCAAGAGTTCGAAACACGCCTGGCCAACATGGTGAAACCCCATTTCTACTGAAAAAAAAAAAATTAGCCAGGCATGGTGGCGCATGCCTGTAATCCCAGCTACTTGGGAGGCTGAGGCAGGAGAATCGCTTGAACCCAGGAGGCAGAGGTTGCAGTGAGCCAAGATTGCGCCATTGCACTCCAGCCTGGGCAACAAGAGCAAAACTCTGTCTCAAAAATAAAGAAGAAAGAAAGAAAGGAAGAAATAAGAAAGAAAGAGCGTGAGAGAGATGAAAGAAAGAAGAGAAAGAAAGAAAGAAGAAAGAAAGAAATAGAGAAAGAGAAGGAGGGGAGGAAGGAAGGAAGGAAGGAAGGATCCTGGATTGGAGAGGGAGAGAGATATCACAAAACCTACCTGCTGTAACTAAACTCAGTTTGTGTCTCTGAATTTTCTGGAGCATTTTCTGGCAAAATGGAGCATCACTCGCTCTGTGATGACTGTCCTGGTGCCCCTAGATTAGAAACTCCTCCTCTGAACTGGATGTGGCACCTGCCCCATATCATAGCCACTGTGCTTTCACTTCTCTGCTTCTCCCACTAGACTGGGAGCTTCCAGAAGAGTTGGGTTTTATTCACATTTCTATCTATTGCTACTCAGATCAGCAAACAGAATTCATACTCAATAAATGTAGTAGGTTATGTAGGCTTCCCTACTCAACAGAAGGAAAAGAGCGCTCCCATTGTCACGAGAGCTGGGCTGCCACTCCAAGAGATGCCAGGTAGCACAGTGACCTCAGTGGCCTCAGCCACTAGACTGATGCTGCCTTTTAACTGCTGCTTTGCCTCTACAGATGCCCCAGTCAGCTCTGTGGCTCTTCGCCAGTCAGGAGGCTATGTTGCCACCATTGGAAGAAAGTTCTGTGCTTTGAACTGGGAAGAACAATCAGTAATTGTCCTGGCCACAGTGGATAACGACAAGAAAAACAATCGCTTCAATGATGGGAAGGTGGATCCTGCCGGGAGGTACTTTGCTGGTAAGATTTCTCTTAACACCTACTTACTGAGCCTTGGAGGAAATACTTTGACATACAAAGTTCTCACTACTGGCCGGGGTGGCGGCTCACGCCTGTAATCCCAGCACTTTGGGAGGCCAAGGCGGGCAGGTTGCCTGAGACCAGGAGTTGGAGACCAGCCTGGGCAACATGATGAAACCCCGTCTCTACCAAAAATACCAAAAATTAGTGGGGTGTGGTGGTGTGCACCTGTAGTCCCAGCTACTCAGAAGGCTGAGTTGGGTGATCATCTGAGCCCAAGAGGTCGAGGCTGCAGTGAGCCAAGAGCATGCCACTGCACTCCAACCTGGGTGACAGAGTGAGATCCTAAAATGAAATAAATAAATTTCTCACTACCTCAAAAGTGTTCTTTATAATGAATCTTGGGTTTTTCTTTTATTATTGCCTGAGTAACTTGTAGTGCTAAAAAAAATACAGAGGTTTTGTTGTTGATGTTTAAATCAGAGATATTTTCAAATTTACAGGAAAAAGTAAGAACAGTACAAACAACATTTGTATACCTTTTACCCAGTTTCACCTATTGCTAACATTTTGTTCCGTTTGCTTTAGCATTTGCTGTCTGTATATATCTAAACATATTTATGTCCAGAGTCTTTTTTAAAAAACTGAATCAATAAATAGAGATGAGATCTCACTATGTTGCCCAGGCTGGTCTTGAACTCCTGAGCTCAAGTGATCCTCATGCTTTGGCCTCCCAAGGTGCTGGGATTGCAGGTGTGGGCCACTGCGCCTGGTCTATCTCCAGAACCATTTGAGAGTAGGTCTCATGTATATTCTGTGTGCCTTTACCCCTAAAATGCTGCAGTGTGAATTTCCCAAGATGACGTATTCTTACGTGACCACAGTTAGAGTGATCAACAAAGAAGTTTAGGCGGGGCATGGTGGCTCATGCCTGTAATCCCAGCACTTTGGAGGCCGAGGCAGGCAGATCACCTGAGGTCAGGAGTTCAAGACCAGCCTGGCCAATATGGTGAAACTCCGTCTCTACTTAAAATACAAAAAAATTAGCTGGATGTGTTGGTGGGCACCTGTAATCCCAGCTGCTTGGGAGGCTGAGGTAGGAGACTTACTTGAACCCAGGAGTCAGAGGTTGCAGCGAGCTGAGATTGCACCACTCACTCCAGCCTGAGGGACAGAGTGGGACTCTGTCTCAAAAAAAAAAAGAAGTTTAACATTGATACAGTCATTTTATCTGATATACTATCTGTATCCCAGTTTTGTCAATTGTGCAAAAATGTCCTTTCTCGCATTTTTCCCTCTAGCACAGGATCCAGTCTGGGGTCATGGATTGCATTTCATTTTCATATCTCTTTGATCTTTTTAAAAACTGGAACATTTTCATAGACTTTCTTTGTTTTTTATAATGTTGCCATTTTTGAAGAATACAGCCAGCCCTACCCAACTCCCCCGCTTTTTAATAGGGCATTCCTTATTTAGTATTTGTCTGGTGTTTGCTTGTGATCAAGTTGATGTTATACATTCCTGACTGGAAGACTGCATAGATAATGTTCTGTTCTCAGAGTAACCCATCTGGAGGAACACGATGTGCATGTGTCCCATCATTGGTGATTTTGATCACCAGCTTAAGGCCTTGTCAGATTTCTCTACTGGATAACTATTTTTAAATGCAATTTATAAGCAATTTGTGGGGGTTCTTAGTTATCTATTGCTATATGATAAATTACCCTGAAACTTAGAGGCTTAAAATAAGAAATATTTATTATCTCACATGGGTTTTGAAGGTCAAGGATCCAGGTGCAGCTTAGCTGGATGGACTTAGTTCAGGCTATCTCATAAGACTGTAGTCAAGCTTTCGGCAGGGGCTGCAGCCTCGGAAAAGGCTGAATTCCCTGAAGGGGTCTGGCAGATCTACTTCCAAGCTCACTCACATAGGGATTGGCAGAAGGCTTCAGTTCCTTAGCTGGTGGGTCTCTCCATAGGGCTGCTCAGGGCGTGGCTGCCCCTAGAACCAGTGGTAAGAGGAAAGAGACAGAGAGAGAGAAAGAAAAAACACACATGCACCCAAGATTCAAGGTGGAATCTACAGTCTTTAACCAATCTTGGAAGTGACGTACCATTACTTTTGCCATATACTTGGTCACAAAGACAGTGACAAAGGGAACTATCCAAGGGTGAGAATACTGAAAGGTAGGAATCATTAGGGGATATCCTGGAGTCTGGCTACAACATGAGGAGATATTTTAAGTCCATGCAAATACCCTGGTCCTCATCAAAATTTCTCCCTTAGGTTTTACATTCATTGCTGATTCTTTCTTGAACCAATCTTTACTCAGATGTTTGCAGAATAACTTATATGCAGCTTTAAAAGCTTTATCGGCTGGGCGCGGTGGCTCATGCTTGTAATCCCAGCACTTTGGAAGGCCGAGGCGGGTGGATCACAACATCAGGAGATTGAGACCAGCCTGGCCAACATGGTGATACCCCGTCTCTACTAAAAATATAAAAAAAATAGGCAGGTGCAGTGGTGCATGCCTATAGTCCCAGCTACTCGGGAGACTGAGGCAGGAGAATCGCTTGAACCCGGGAAGCAGAGGTTTCAGTGAGCCGAGATCGCACCACTGCTCTCCAGCCTGGGCAACAGAGGGCAACTCCGTCTCGAAAATAATAATTATTGTATCTACAGTTTTTAATTAGATAATGAATTTTACATATATTTCTCATCATCATAACACTCTAAGTTAGCAAAAGGTGACTCTCCATCTCTGCTATTCCCACCTCCCCACACTGCTGGCCCTGCTGTCCTGGTCCTATGCTCGTTCAACGTGGAAAGCAGCAGAGCTCAGAGCAACTGACTATAGACTGCTTCCCATCTTCCTGGACTTTATACAACCACAGATATGGTCCCAGACAGGTTGAAAGATTAAAGACGAGAATCTGTTGGAAGCCCTTCTGCCAGTGATTTTTTTTTTGAGACCAAGTCTCACTCTGTCACCCAGGCTAGCCTGTAGTGACATGATCTTGGCTCACTGCAACCTCCACCTCCCGGGTTCAAGCAATTCTCCTGCCTCAGCCTCCTGAGTAGCTGGGTCTACAGGCACGTGCCACCACGCCTGGCTAATTTTTGTATTTTTAGTAGAGATGGGTTTTCACCATGTTGGCCAGGCTGGTCTGGAACTCCTGACCTCAGGTGATCTGCCTGCCTCAGCCTCCCAAAGTGCTGGGATTATAGGTGTGAGTCGCCACACAGTAATTTCTGCAGGATAAAGATATATGATTGGATAATTCACCTCCTGGTGAAATTGATTTTCTCTCTCCCTTTTGACTAGAAGTTGACAGTTTTGTGCTCACTTCAGCAGCATATCTACTAAAACTGGAACAATACAGAGATTAACACGGCCCTTGCACAAGGATCACATGCAAATGCATGAAGCACTCCATTTTTTTTTTTAAAGTTTACAGTTCTGAGGCACTTTGTGAGACAAAAATAAAGATGCATTCTTAGCATGGAGTCTCTGGGGTCATCAGGAGACCTCTTAAAATTGTAGATGTCGGGAGAGAGATCCAAGATGGCCGATCACTAGCAGCTCAGGATTGCAGCTCCCAGTAAAAGCGCAAAGAGCCAGTGGACGCCACACTTACCAATAAATTTTTGCTGCCCACGGACCAGGACATTCCCAGCGGAGGAGCCCCAC